>JARYGA010050190.1:0-48293 GCA_030545235.1 Helianthus tuberosus | reverse complement strand
AAGCAGGTCAGAAATCATTTGGTTCATGGATTTTGGTTAAGAGAAAAAGTTGTTAGAACACAAAGAACATACTCACAAGTATGACATGGACTGGTTCCATGTCTTAATGTTATTTATTTGGTAAAAGTTGAATGATTTTGTGTGTGTATTAGTAAAATAGATTTGATAGTTTGTTGGGTATTTTTTTGTTTTAAATGTATTAAAAAAATTTAGAATTGAGATAATGATTGTTGTTGTTGTTGTTGTTATATATTAGTTACCTTTAAAAAGTCCATAATCTAATCGTTGATGATCTCGTTTATTTTATAAAAAAAATTGTGTTTGGTTTGATTGCTTGTTTGAGACTTTTGATCTGAACAGTAACTGTTTTTGTTAGTTTGGTTGCTTGTTTGGGGCTTTTGATCTGAATACTAACTGTTTTGTTTGTGTTATACTAGGCGGTAGCACATGTATAGGCATGTTACATGTGTTACAACAAAAAGTTTACACATGTGTAACACGTAACACATGTTATACATGTGTTACCACTCTAGTGTAACACAAGTTACAAACATGTGTTACATATGTGCAAGCCCCTATATGTTGCTTGTTTGGGGCTTTTGTTTACCCTATATGTTATGTGTTACCTTTAGAAACTTCATAATTTATTAAGAATATCTCGTTTATTTTAAAAATAAAAAGTAGTGTCTTTTTGTGGGATAATTAGATACATATATAGTAACAACGTTACACATGTTATTTATAGTTACCCCAACCCTTTTTGGACACAAAAGGGGCTGCACATATGTAACACATGCTTGTAACTTGTGTTACATTAGAGTGGTAACACATGTATAACCACATTACACATGTTACATATAGTTGTTACACGTGTTACAACAAAACTTTACACAAGTACACATGTTATAACATATACTGATGTACTTGTTTTGTTCATAGGTGAATGGATGTTTTGTGTTCAAGATGAAGATGGTTATCAAGGAGCAAAGCATATTGTTTTGAAGTAACAATGAAGGAATCTTTTTTCACAACATTATGCAGATACATATTAGAATGCCTATTGTTACTTCAAAACAATGGACAATTCTAACATGTGTAACACATTCTAACATGTTTACGAACCTATTTTTTTTAAGGGTGCACCCCGTAACCAATTCGGTAACCAATGAAACCATATTAGGTAAACTTGTCTTTATTAGGGTAACATGTGTTAAACCTGTCTTATTTTAATCGAATTATAACATATAGGAGATTAATACTGATGTACTTGTTTTGTTCATAGGTGAATGGTTATTTTGTGTTCAAAATGAAAATGGCTATCAAGAAGCAAAGCATAGCTAGATTTTTGTTAACTTATAATAGTTTTTGGATCATTTTTATATATTTAAGTTCACATAAAACACTTTTGCCACTTTTGTTACCTTATGTATTACATTACAACTTCCAGGAACCAAAACCATGAAGATGTTACATATGTTAACATAAGTAGATTCTCTTAAAATCAGAAGAAGTATTACATCTCGTAAAGAGGAGTATTGTTGAACGTAATATAACATTACACGTACCACATAACATCATTAAAAGTAAACTATAAAAATGTTGTTGTAAACCATTCAATGAAACACGTAAACTATAATGTGAGAAAAGGGTAATATAACATTAAATGTTACCCATAACATCATTAAAATGGTAATATATAAAAATGATACAAAATGTATAAACTTCATAATTTATTCGGAATATCTCGTTTATTTTACAAATAAAAAGTCGTGTTTTTTTGTGGGATAATTAGCTACATATGTAGTAACAACGTTACACAAGTTACTTATAGTTACCCCAACCCTTTTTTTAGACACAAAGGGGGGTTGCACATATGTAACACATGTTTGTAACATGTGTTACACTAGAGAGGTAACACATGTATAGCCATGTTACACATGTTACATAGGAGATTAATAAGTTTTAACTATAGAAGATTAATATTGATGTACTTGTTTTGTTCATAGGTGAAAATATGTTTTGTCTTCAAGATGAAGATGGTTATCAAGAAGCGAAGCCCACCGAAGGATTACAACGCATCATCAGGTTTTCGTGGTGACGATGGTGTGTTTTTTGGTTGGCTGCTATGTGTTGTAAAGAGGGATGTTGTTGTGATGACCATTTTTAGAAGCATTACAATTATTGATATAAAATTCATTTTTATTTTCATTGTTAGTATGAATACGGATGTTGTTGGGAAGGCAATTTTTTTTGATGCAACAACTATATGTAACATGTGTAAGATGGTTATACACGTGTTACATATGTTACCCCATAGTGTAACATATATTATAAACATGTGTTACATATGTCAGCCCGTTTGGTGTCAATTTATACTTAGTAAAATTACATATGTAACAACGTTACATCATCCAAAATGTCATATCAATAAACAAACAAGTAATATATGTAACTATAAGTATATGTACCTAGAGTTGTTATTAACAATGTTATTAGTAGATAAAAAAACCTGCATTAACGTATATTTTTTATATTGAACCCAGCTTATTGGTCATAAGTCTTATACATGGAAATAAGTTCTTCCAGTGTGAAGTATGATTTAACAATAATATGATGATATTGCTCGTTGGCATTCGGTGTCCACAATTTAGTGCCATTAGAAGACTCATAAAGATGGTAACGTGGAGTATGTTCTAGATCATCTATGGACATAGGGACGGATGTTAGTATAAGTTTATGTGTGTTATGAACCCTGTAATACGTTTAGCACCCTTGGGTAACAAAAAAGATCACACATGACACTTGTCGCCATGTTACATGTAACATCTTCTCTACAACGTGTGTAACATCCTTAAAAGTTGTGTTCCCACTCTGCTTTATATTTTTTAAGTACTTATAGGTAAACATGTTTTAAAGATACAACATGTAACATGTGTTACACCGAAATGTTACGCAAGTGTTTCTAGTTTACACATGTTACATCTTGTGTAACTCTGCTTTATATTTTGTAAATGTTTCCAGTTTCCAGTTTAAACATGTTTTAAAGATACAACCTGTAACATGTAAGTACTTATAGGTAAACATATTTTAAAGATACAACCGTATCACCTTACAAGTTATATGTTTTGCTGACAAACGCTATGTCACACATGTTACACACTATAGAGTGAAACAACAGTATTGAACGCTGCTACACATTTCCCATTTTGTCGTAACATGTGTAACCTTTTTGGGGGTATCGATGTTGTAGGTTTATACAGGCTTAAAATATATACAAATGATCCAAAAATGATCATACATGTGTTACCCTATGGTGTTACATTAGTTACAAACATGTCTTACATATGTGCAGCCCCGATTTTTGGTAACAAAGGGGTTGAACATATGTAACACATGTTTGTAACATGTGTTACACTAGAGGGTAACTTCTGTACAACTTCAAAGGTACCCACCACATGCCCTTCATCGACTTCTTGTTCCCATTCTTCATCGGTTTCTCCATCTACCTTCTTTCGCTTTATGGCCACCTTTTGTCGTATCCGATATTGTGGTTCTCTTCCTTCCTGCCAAGATCCCTTCTCGTTTGGATGCAACTGCTATGGTCAAGTCGTAATAACACAAGTTACAGTCCAGCATTTTTAATCTACTAATTAAAAAAATAGTAGTAACATAACTAAGACTAGCTACTTTCTACCCAATTATGCCCTGAACTTGAAGTCTCCCCAAATTTTGAGTTTTTATCTGCATCATTTCACACATAAAAAAAAATAAGTAAAACCACCCAAAAAAAGGTTACATATGTAAACAGTTAGCATACACTTCAAACAACTACTATCCGGTGGAACCAACTCCCTCGCTACAAGCACTAAAAAACATGTGACATATGTTAGCACAACCTTTCGTATTTGTTTGTCGTCGTATAGCTTTCGTTTTTGTTTTCTGGATCGCCTTTGTGATCGAAGGGAAAGTCTTCCAAACTTCTACTACGACTTTGTGGGCCTTATGCCAGGGGGTTTGGGAAAAAAGATAAATTAATTGTTAACGATAGGGAATTCTAAGATGTGTTACACATGTTAGAATTGTCTATTGTTTTGAAGTAGCAATAGGCATTCTAACATGTATCTGCATAATGTTGTGAAAAAAGATTCCTTCATTGTTACTTCAAAACAATAGGCAGTTGTAACATATGTTAGACATGTAGCTCTTATATTAAAATCTTTCCTAACCAACGTAAGACGTATTACATGTGTTACACTTCAGAACATTATGCAGATACCTGTTATAATGCCTATTGTTAATTCAAAACAAAAGACAATTCTAACATGTGTAACACATGTTACAATTGCTTTTTGTTTTGAAGTAACAATAAAGATATCTTTTTTCATTGTTACTTTAAAACAATAGGTAATTGTAACATGTGTTACACATCTTAAAATTGTTTATCTTTTTCAAATGACAACAGGCATTGTACACATGTAACACATGTTACAATTGCTTTTTGTTTTAAAGTAACAGTAAATATTTTTTTTACTGTTACTTCAAAACAATAGGTAATTGTAACATGTGTTACACATCTTAAAATTGCACCACTCCTATTAAAAAATTAGGAAATGTTAAAATCAACCCAACTTACTACCTATGAAAACACTAGTCATTGTAACATGTGTTACACTTTTGTTTTGCCAACATCGAAGACACTTTTGTTAGGTTTCTTTCTAGTTCCAATAATGCCCCTCTTGCAGCTGTGTAACAAATGAAAAACAAAAATATTAATAATCATGAAGGCCAACGTGTAACGTGGCTATACATGTGTTTCCCTCTAGTGTAACACAAGTTACAAACATGTGTTACATGTCTGCAGCCCCTTTTGTGTTCAAGAGAGGGCTAGTGTAACTATAAGTAACATATGTAACATTGTTACAACATATGTACCTACTAATTATGCCAGTAAAAAAACACAACTTTTTATTTGTAAAATAAACGAGATCATCAACGATTAAATCATGTACTTTCTAAAGGTAATGAAAATGTGATATTCGAGTGAAGTTTATACAAGACATCTAACAACCCATCTAAAACAACATTTCAACATTTTAAAAGATATTGATTTGTATTCAAACAACAACTGAGAATATCAAAAACTCAAAATGATTTTAACACAAAAACAAAAACCTGCAAACTACACAAACATTTACCCACTAACTGGAACACTTTGAGCACACAAAAACATATTAACAACCATTTTAATAAAAACAAATCAACTGTGAAATGATTTTTCAAAATAAAACACTCAAGAGATTGTTGTTTTTATGTCTAATCATTTTTTCAAAATAAAACACTCAAGAGATTTTTCAAAAATCAAGTGTAAAATCATTTTTCAAACTAAAAATGTGGAAAATATTAAAACAACAAACCTGCAATCTAGGGTTTAACGCAACTAGCACCCAGATGTAGAACCCTCCATTGCTGGAACACTTTTGTCACCTCCTTCAACCACTATCGAGGGTTTAACGTAGCTAGGATCTTGATCTCTCTGCCACTACCCTTCATCCACCACTGATTGATCTCGTCGCCACCCGCCTTCATCATGCCGTCGTGAACTCGCCATTTATTTGCTCCTGTGAACAGCTTCCTTTAGCTTGGTTTCTCATTTCTATTTGAGAGTGAAAGAAATGGGGAAGAAGACACAAAGAAAGAACTTAGATCTAGAGAGAGAATGACATTAATGAAATGAAAACGAATGATGGGATTTTTTAGAAAAGTGGGTATGGATGTGTCAGGAAGAAAGAAAGACATTTTGGTTATACCAATAATACCCTTAGATCCACTTTTTTTGTACTTTAAAGATATTTAATTTAAACAAAAAAGGCAACAAAAAATAGGAGCCATTGATCAAAGATAATGGATGGTGAGGATGAGGTTTACTAGGTTTTCATAGCACAAATAAGTTTTCTATACATTCTTCCCCTATATATATATAGTGTGAGGTTCATTGGGGAACACTAAAAAGTGGGGAACAGTGGGGAACCGACTCAAACGAACTCCGATTAGACTCATTCCTGCGGCGTTGGAACCGTCTCGTCGAACCCTAACTAGGATCTCTTAACCCTAAACCCTAAATCATAACCCCTAAACCCTAAATATATTAGGGTTTGCTTTTAGGGTTTAGCATTAGGGTTTAGCTTTAGGGTTTAGAGTTTAGCTTTAGGGTTTAGAGTTTAGATTTAGGGTTTAGCTATAGGTTTAGCCTTTAGGGTTTAGCTTTTAATGTTTATAATTTAGATTTTACGGTTTAGCTTAGGTTTTAGCCTTATTTTTTAGCTTTAGGGTTTAGAGTTTAGGAGTTAGGATTTAGGGTTTAGGGTTAAGAGATCTTAGTTAGGGTTCGACAAGCCGGTTCCAACGCCGCTGGAATGAGTCCAATTGGAGTTCGTTTGAGCCGGTTCCCCGCTGTTCCCCACTTTTTTAGTGTTCCCTAATGAACCTTTCCCTATATATATATAGGAGAAGGATCCGTTAGGAACCACCCTTTATTGCGAGAACCGCGAGAATCAATGTGTACACAACCAAAAAATACCTAAAAAAATCTAAAAAACACTCAAAAAAAAAATATTTTTTACTCTTTTTTTTGGAAAAATCGCTATATTTCGTCAATAATAAAAAAAATCGAGTAATAGTTATCCATGCACATGTGCATTTGTATGATTTCTTTGACAAATTCCGTACTTCATTACAAATATCAGACAATTGCACTTTTATTTACACTACCATTCATAATACACAACTTTTTATATTAACAATAATAGAAATGCACATGTGCATTTATATGTATGAACTTGTTATAACATTAACAACACTAGAAATGCACATGTGCATCTATATATATGAACATTTTATAGCGTGTTTTAGTACACCATTTTGAATACACATTCCCTTTCATCTATCATACCATCCATACTACACTACCATTACCTCCTACCATCCGTAATACAATACCGTTGCTTTTTACCATCCATAATACAATATTATTACCAATATTTCACTTTATTATATATACATCAACACCCTTTATACCATCCAAACAACATATTACATCATAAAGTGACAACTATAATCAAACCATCAACCACTAGATATAACTACCCAAAACACATGTATATGGGCCTACTTCATCATTTAAAATCACAAATTTTTTGTACCAAAACACCTTATTTCATGTTGATACATATAGACGCACATGTCATTTCTAATATTGGTAAAGTAAAAAGTAGTGTATTACATATGGCAGTGTAAATGAAAGTGCATTTTTCTACTACTGGTAATATATTATGGAATTTGTCCAAGAAATGATACATATGCACATGTGCATCTATAACTGTTACTAAAAAAAGTTTTTTTTTAGGTAACAAAATATAGCGATTTTTATTAAAAAAATTATGGGTTTTTTGAATTTTTTTGGGTATTTTTTTGTGTTCACATTCGTTCTTGCAATAAGGGTGGTTCTCAAATAAAACTTACCCTATATATATATATATATATAGGGGAATGTTCAAATGAAAACCACTAGTTATTGTGAAAACTCGAAAACAAATTAAAAACCACTAAAAAGGAGGGGGGGGGGAGACTTTTAATGAAGGAGGGGTAAAATTGGAAAAAAAATATATAACTTTTCAAACATTTCCCATTTCTCCATACGTTATCATTTTAAAACAAAAATGGCACCATAAGATCACAAATTTTTGTATCTTTCATTCAAGTATATTCGAGCATATTTTTTATGAAATAAAAAAAGATTTATGGTGTCGTCTTGTTTTCAATACTATTATTATAGTAGTGCACATGTGCAATATAACATGTACTACAATTGCATTACATGCTTAAAATTAGCTTTTTGAGTCTAGTTAAGCTTTTAGGGTTAGTTTTTTTGGAGGTTTAGGATTAGGATTAGCTTTTTGGGTGTGGGGGGGAGGGGGGTTTAGGATTTTGGGGGGTGGGGGGTTTAGGTTTTTTTCGGGTTTATGTTTAGGGTTTAGTTTTAGGTTTTCGGGAGGGTAGGGGGTGGGGGGGTTTAGGTTTTTGGGGGGTGGGGGTTAGGCTTTTGGTGGGAGGGTGAATTTAGGTTTTTGGGGGGTGGGGGTGGGGGGTTTAGGTTTTTGGGGGGTGTCGGTGGGGGGTGGGTTAAGTGGTTTAGGCTTTCCGTATTAGTGTATTACACATGTGCAGTACAACCAAAAAAAAATTTAATTTTAAAAATTTTTTTTTTTCATATATAAAAACCAGCGAAATTTATAAAAAAAAATTGAAAAAAAAAATTTCTTTGTGTGTTTTTTAGGCTTTTTTTAGTTAGTTTTCGAGTTTTCACAATAAAAGTGGTTTTCATTTGAACCATCCCCTATATATATATATATATATATATATATATATATAAGTTACTATAAAAGTTAAGAGTGAATTTCAAGGATTGTTCTTTATCTTTATACCCATTTTCAGGCGTTGTCCTTTATGTTCAAAATTGATGAGTTTTGTCCTTTATGTTTTCATATCATACACGTTTTGTCCTTTAGGCCTAACACAGTTAATTTTTTCAGTTAAATTTGATCATATGCTTTGTAGATGAGGGCATTTTTTGTCAATTCAAAGGTTGCAGAAGCTTTGAGCTGTAAGTCTGGCGTTGAACTTACCTTTGAATCGACAAAAATGCCCTCATGTGCAAAGCATATAACCAAATTTAACTGAAAAAACTAGCTGGGTTAGGCCTAAAGGACAAAACGTGTATGATATGAAAACATAAAGGATAAAACTCGTCAATTTTGAACATAAAGGACAGCGCCTGAAAATGAGTATAAAGATAAAGGACAATCCTTGAAATTCACTCAAAAGTTAATATGCAAACCCGTTTTGGTTCACGTAAGCAAGTGTTTACACCAAAAACTCAATTTTACTTATTTGACCCGTTTTGATTCGCGTCGACGAGTGTTTATACCAAAAACTCATATTTACTTGTTTGCCTGCTTTGGTTCGCGTCAGCAAGTGTTTACACAAAAAACTCATCTTTACTTTGTATAAACAAAGTTTTTATCGGTTTGGATAATATTCAAGTTACGTTTTAATTTGCACACACACACACATATATATATATATATATATATATATATATGTATACTGTGTTAGGTTCATTTGTGAACAACCCCCTTGTTAGTGAACTGTGTGAACTAATCCTAACCCCTGATTATCAATACACAAGTGTAAATCAATGGCCAGGATTTGTTCACTCAGTTCATAAATATACTAGTGTTCATACATATATATTGGGAGAGGATCATGAGAAAACTACATCTAAGTGAGAAAACTAGAAAACTAACTAAAAAAGCCTAAAAAAAGCTAAAAAACATACCAATTTTTTTTTCAAATTTTTATAAAAAAATCGCTATTTTTTTATATATAAAAAATTTTCAAAAAATTAAAAAAAAAATTGTTGTACTACACATGTGCATTATATGTGTACTACACATATGCAATACAACAATTTTTTTTTTAAATTTTTTTTCCATACATAAAAAATAGCGATTCTTTTATAAAAAATTGTAAAAAAAATTGGTATGTTTTTTAGGCTTTTTTAGTTAGTTTTTTGGTTTTCTCATTTAAACTAGTTTTCTCATGATCCACCCCTATATAGGGTCAGGATTTAGAGAAAACGCCCAAAAGTGTGAGAACGGAGAGAACGCTTATGGATCGTCAGATAAAAACAATCTATGGACTAGATGACGTGGTGGCGTTTTCGTAAATAAAATCACTTTTATTAATCTGGCGCGCTTCATTAAGGGTAAAAAGGTATTTTGACTTCTCTACACAAAACGCCAAACTCACGCTATTAAAATCCCCCCTTAACACACATAGCACACTTCATCATAATATAAACGTCGTTAGATATAAAACGCCAAACTTTGTTTTTAACCGATAAAGCTGAACAAACAGTACCGAAACGACGGAACTTAATTACTAGCATTTACTGTAATAAAAATCGCGCCTAAGATATGCGTCAAAAACTTCCTGTATAAACAAACTCTCAGAACTACAAAAATCCACACCAAAACCCAAAAACCTATATTTTCCTCTATACTATTCATCTTAGAAACGCCAAAAAAAAACCAAATATCAAAGATTCCAATCCATGTTTCTTTGATATACACTATTTTCTCAATAAACTTTCGCTCTATGTAATGAGCAAGGTCGTCAATATAAACGCCAAAACATATAAAAACCACAAAACTTCAAAAACGCCATTTCATGGAGATTTAGTTTTTATTCTCAATAAAGTTTAGCTAAACGGGATGGATAACATTGTTAGACATCTTTCTTGACTGAGGATTAACAATGTTATCCATCTCGTTCAGTAAAACATTATTGAGTTTAGCATGACCAAAATTAGAAGTTGATGGTAGTTTTATTTAGTGGCGTTATTGTTTTTTTTTTGGCGTTTGATTTCCTTGTCCGATCATATATTGTTTGTTATGTAACTTCGAAGTAACATGTTATGAACAAATAGGTAGAAAAAAAGATGGAAAAAAGATGATGTAAAACGCCAAACTAAGATCTGTCTGTGTTCTATAGGATTGAAATATACAAAAAGCCAAACTACTCTACACTGGCACTTAAAGATCATCTGTGTGTGTTCTGTAAGAATGAAAAATATAAAACGCCAAACTACTCTTCACTAGCCCTCGAAGACCTTGTCGATCTTCTTTTAATTACGGCATGTTTGCATGTCGATGCGTAGTGTCCATAGCCTTTGCAGTTCTGACACTGTCTTTCTTTGGCCCCGGGTTTCGACTTTGATTTCTTTTTGTCGATTGCTATCTCCTGTTTAGATTTCAGGCGCTTCCGAGAACCTGAACCTTTGGATTTATACCCAACAGGGACTCTTATCGAATTCTTGTTGTTTTTATATTGACATGTTATATCGGCAAATCTATCCCTAGTACTAGCGGGAGGAGCAACAATCTGCATATCTTGAACCTTCTTCATAGAAGATTGAATATGATCCTTGTATAAGGATAGCTCCTCTTTAATACCAGATAAACGGTTCAAAGTATATTCCGTTGAAAAAATAATATCTCGCATCATACTTTGCACATTAGGATCAAGCTTGGTCATATATTCACGACTAATTGAGTATTCAGGAGAGCAGTTTAGGGAAGCCTCTTTGCGCCATCTATTCAGAATGTATTGTTTTGGAAATTCTCTAATGTCCAAATTCTCAAAACATAGAATATATGTCTACATAGCAAACCAAATTGTTCAAAACGCCTGCATGAGCAACTGCATGTGCAATCAGACTTATGGAACATTACCTAAAAAACGCCAAAAAACAATATCTCTATAACGCAATGCATAGAATGTTTGTCTAAGAAAAAAAAACACATTGCATATGATAAAACGCCATTAACAGAAAACGCCATAAAAACCAAAACGCCATTATTTACCTTAAATAAAGATGTACAAGGCTGTTGAAAGTCATATATGTAAAACTTAACAAACCCATCAGGCTGATCTTCATAACATTGATTTATGCAATCCGCAACTCCAATAAGCTCAGCTTGAACGTCACAAAAAATACTTTTTGTGTATATGTCAACAGCTTGCCCTTCCAACAATTGGTAACTACTCTTCAACTGGGGTCTTTTGTATCGAGATTCATGATCATTTTCCGGTGTGTGTGACGCTGTGCTTCTATTGCAGTCTCGTAATGCATCATGAACTCAACAAGAGTAGATTTCGAATTGCACACTTGACCTAAAAAATGATTCTCACTCTCCGACCTCGATGTCGTTCGCATAAGACCAGACATCTCCTCCATTCTATAGTATGCAGGGATCCAAGATTCCCTAAGTACAAAAATATCAGATAGCCAGTCATTATCTGCTAAATTGAACTCTGCGATAACCGCTTCCCATTCTGATTTAAACTCTTCAGGTGTGAGAATATCCGTCCACACAACACCACAAATATGTTCTTTAAAATTGGTGGAATTGCATTGTAACACCTCGAAAATTCGTGTTCAATGAAATAACGACACGTGTCACGTAAGACAAAGAGCGTTATAAACCCGGATTTAATATAGATGTTTTGGCAGGATTTAAAAGTGTCGTCATGTTAATTTTCACCTCTGAACGACCTCATTTATAAATCCCAAGACCCAAGTATATATTATGAACATCTAATATACCTTCAATCTAGCAAATTGATAGCAATAATTGAATTCAAAAGTGCAAGATAGGATCCTATGGAATTTCTACGGTAAACCTTCATTTTCGGCACTTTCAAAGGATTCAAGAAAAACATATCAAAGTGGTAGGGTATATCACTGTTCAAGGCACATTTTAGAGGCCCCTTACTATAAAATAATGTCCCAAATTCGGAATACCTGGTTGCCCCTTCGAATGCTTGAAAGATCAAGATTTTTTTGGCTTCAGCAGAAGGCTTGTGCACCGCAAGCATACCCTTACGGTGCGTAAGGGTTGCCCAGTAACTGAAAACGGGGCTGTTTGCTGTTATGCGCATGAAACTGATCTTTAAACGATTTTCCTCATATTTGGACGACCCCTAATTGGCTCCTAGACACTAGGGACATGTGTTAGTGATCAGGGAACATTGCTAGAGTTGTTTGTCAACAATCTATGATCTCTTGAACACTATATAAAGGGCCAAGGTTGCAACCAAATTCTTCACACCTTCCATCTGCACTTTGGATCATTTCTGGAGCTCAAGACTTCTCTCTAAGCTTCACAAATCGTGCATAGGACTTCAGTCAGTTTGCTTAACCTTTCTTAGTTAAGTTTTTGCGTAGTTTTAGCTTAAAAGTCAAACCGTCGTAATTAACGGTTGACTTAACGATTAATCATTGTTGGTCCAGTGATTAGTCGAATTGAAAGTAGTTATAAGTTGGTAATTATGAGGGCAATAAACCCTTAAAAGGGCACCCTCTGATTCCCACACTAACTAGGTCAAATGTCGGGTCAAACTTGTTAGTAAAAAGTCAACATAATGCTTATTTTCCAATTTATGCATAATTAGCAATGTAGAACCCCTGCAACCTGCTTGATCATTAATATAACTTGGTAATTAGTGTAAGAACATGTCTAAACATGTTCAACATGACAATTTACTGTTTAGACCCGGTTCGGAACCGAAAGTCGCAAAACTTTGACTTTTGCTTTGACTTCAATTCTGACCCGTTTTAGTATAATTTGGAAATGCCTTAGAGCTTCCTTAGGACCAGGTTACATGCTAGTATAATGTCACACCCCCAAAATCCACATGCGGAGTACCACCGCTTGGAGGCGTGACTGACCAGGATCCAGCCATCAATTATACTAAGCGTTGATTTATAGTAATAATATTCATCACTCATAATGGTTAGTAAGAATCATGGTGTAAAGTTCAAAAGTTTAAGTTAAGTAGCAGTTTAAGAAAGTAGCGGAAGCATAGACAATTTAGTTTGAAACAAAGTTCAGGATTCAAGTTTATTTAGAACCCAACACACGGGCTAGACGACCAGTACACATCCCCAAGTTGCAAGCTCCTGAGTCACTGGGTACCTACAAAGCATGCAGTAGGGTATCAACAAAAATGTTGGCGAGTTCACGAGTTGTCCAGTTTTTAATTACCAAAAACTTGTTTTACCAGTTAATTTATCCGTTTATACATGCCATGGGGAGCTACCCCATAAGTAAGCGACTAAACTGTTTTTCCAATGCCGAATACTAGGTGAACGTACGTTTCCACAGTGCCCCGTTTGTCAATGTTCTATCGTCATTGACGGTTTGCCAGAGTACATTAGTTCACGACCGATCCTCTACAGGCACGGTGTGAGGTTGGTAAGACCTATATAGCGCTATCAACTAATAAACCGTTCGCCTGGCCCCGGCGACTAATCGGTATTAAGTAGTAGGGACTTGAGTGATAGAGTTTCGTTTAGTGTTGCTCGTTGCATTACGTATAAACAGTAATTAACTAAGAGTCCCATTCAAGGGAAGAAAAGTAGGTTTGTATCCCTTACGAGGGGGATAGCATTGTTCGAGTTTCCGTTTCCCAAACCACCGGGAACGCATGCTTTAATAGTTGTGAACTCACCTTGGGTTGCTCGGCAGATTAGTTTACTTGGTCACGCACGCTGGTCACCACGCCCTAGCATGGTTACCGGTATAGGTCAGGTTGGGTACAAGTAATCACGTTTATCTTACACGTATCTAACACATAGCATGCATGACATATATTCATCCTCTAAGTTATTGGGCCTGTCTAAATTCTTTAACAGCAACAGTTAACACATAGCCCACTTAAACAGTAACAAGCATGAACAGTTAATACACTTGGGCCCAATGACGAAAACAAACAGCCCAGTCGAGACCAGGTGGTCTCGGCTCGAGGACAGGCGGTCTCGAGTCGCAACCAGGAGGTCTCGAGTCATGGACTTCTGGTCTCGAGTAGTGTTGGCATGAGTCGTAACCTCAGAGGTCTCGAATCCAGTCTCGAGTCGAGACCTTGATAGTCTCGAGTCGAGACCTTGATGGTCTCGAGTCCCTGAAGTCTGTCTCAAGTTGTCACTATGTGGTCTCGAGTCGCAATAACCGCGGTCTCGAGTTGTAGTTCGATGGTCTCGAGTCGAGACCAGGGGTCTCGACTCCCATCACCTGCTGATTCTAGAACATCTGCATACATTGTACTATCCAATAGAATTTCGAAATCGTGATTGTTTGTACTGTCCAATACCATTTCACTAACATGTTTTCTTGTCTAATCTTAATACAAAATAGATCAAAACACACAATTCAAATATTTTCATGACATTCATGTTGTTCTTCATTAGGGTTTTTCATCATCTTAATAAAACATCTTAACATACATCACGGTTTCATTCCATTAAATCAGTATGAACATGCCTAACACCATTTTTCCCTAACAATCATTTTGACCCATTCCTATACACAATTTCAGCCTATAACTCAGCATTATCCAAGAACATGCTAGCACAATATTCATACATTCATCTATTACTCATATGTCAAGCTAGCATGATATTCATAAATCACCCTATTCTTCCTAACCATAAGCATTATTTAGAAATCAGGCACCTACATCATTTAATCATTTTTAACTCACCAAATTATACAAAATCATGCAAAGAGACCTCTAAACTAAGCATGTATCTCATTCATCAAGCACACATAACACCTAGTACACATTAAAACACTAACCGGCTAGATTCCGAGGTGTGAGGGTATGAATGATCGATGAATGAGATTCCAAATGAGATTACAAGCAATCCGAGAACTCCCTTGTTGTTGCCGGTTTGATCCGAGAGGGGTGGGGTGTTGAGGTTTAGGGTTTTTAGAGAGAGAGAGAGAGAGAGTGTGTAGAGGAGAGTGTGTGTGAGATGCCCAAAGAAATGGCAAGGTTGGCTAGGAGAATGAGTTATATACTAGCCCTAAGTCGGTTCACCCTAGTGGGTTTTCGAGTGGGATAAAGAGAAGCATGGCCCAACCGTCCCAACTGTTATACTGTTCACTCGAGACCGAGTGGTCTCGAGTCGGGTTCATGGTCTCGGTTCACTATCATACATATATATATATATATATAATACACATACTTAATACAAGGATCACATAACTCGTTAAGATAAATTAACGAACTTTCATTTAATAATATGTACACGAAATACTGAAATAAGAAGGTTGTTCGGGAAAATCCAGAGTGTCACATTATCCCCAAGTTTTAAGAACTTTCGTCCCGAAAGTTAAGGCAGCCACTATCAAGCTGGTGAGAACGTTTCAACGGGGTGTCACATTATCCCCCCGTTAGCTTGGAATTTCGTCCCGAAATTCGGTTGTAGCTTCAGTGTTGGGAGTTTCATTAGGGAACAACTGGGGATATTTGCGCTTCATCTGGTCCTCTCACTCCCAGGTAAACTCTGGGCCACGTCGTAAGTTCCAACGAACTCTCACGAGAGGTATCTGGCTACGTTTGAGGGTTTTGATCTCTCAATCCGTGATCTCAATCGGTTCCTCAGTAAAGTGTAGCTGTTCGTCAATAGTGAGTTCCTTGAAAGGAATGATGAGTGTTTCATCTGACAGACACTTCTT
Organism: Helianthus tuberosus; assembly: GCA_030545235.1. Taxonomy (NCBI): domain Eukaryota; kingdom Viridiplantae; phylum Streptophyta; class Magnoliopsida; order Asterales; family Asteraceae; genus Helianthus; species Helianthus tuberosus. Next base: position 32,151 of record JARYGA010050190.1, on the reverse strand, counting down.
CAGATTAGACACATGAAAGACGTTGTGCACCGCACTCTGTTCTTCACGCATATTCAATCTGTAAGCAACCTTACCGATCTTTTTGGTAATTTCAAAGGGTCCGACATATCGCGGATTAAGCTTGCCCCATTTTCCAAAACGAACCACACCCTTCCAGGGTGAGACTTTTAGTAGAGCCCTGTCACCGACCTGGAATTCTAGCGGTTTCCTACCCTTATCAGCGTATCTTTTCTGACGGTCACGAGCTGCCGCCATGCGTTGTCTGATCTGGGCAATCCTTTCCGTAGTCTCGACTACAAGTTCCGGGCTGGTAATTTGGCTTTCGCCAACTTCCGCCCAACATAAGGGTGATCGGCATTTACGACCGTACAATGCCTCAAAGGGTGCTGCTTGAATGCTGGTGTGGTAGCTGTTATTGTAGGAGAATTCTACTAACGGTAGATGTTTTTCCCAGCCCTTGCCAAAATCGATTACACATGCCCTAAGCATGTCTTCAAGTGTTTGGATGGTGCGTTCAGACTGCCCATCCGTTTGTGGATGATAAGCGGTGCTCATGTCTAAACGTGAGCCAAAGGATTTATGCATAGCTTGCCACAACTCAGAAGTAAAACACGCGTCTCGATCGGAAATAATAGAGGTTGGCACTCCGTGCCTCGAAACCACTTCCTTTAAGTATACCTCTCCTAAGGTAGAGAACTTGTCTGTTTCTTTAATAGCCAAAAAGTGTGCAGACTTAGTTAATCTATCCACTATCACCCAAATGGTGTCATTTCCGTGTTGAGACCTAGGCAGGCCAGTAACAAAATCCATGGAAATTTGCTCCCATTTCCATTTCGGGGTCTCTGGTTGTTGGAGTAGGCCCGATGGTTTCTGATACTCAGTCTTGACTCTCGCACACGTCAAACATTTGCTGACATAGGTTGCTATGTGGGCTTTCATGCTAGGCCACCAGTGTGTAGTTCTTAGGTCGTGGTACATTTTATCCGAACCAGGATGTACCGAGTAACGAGATTTGTGTGCTTCGTCCATCACAAGTTCACGCAGATTTCCATAAAGTGGGACCCAGATACGTCCTGTCACATAGTAAGTGCCGTCTTCCCTTTGTTCTAGCCATTTCCTCAATCATCGCAGGGACTCAGCCCTAATGTTCTCGGCTTTCAATGCTTCAACCTGAGCGTTTCGAATCTGCTTAGGGAGGTTCGAGTGGATGGTGAGCTGTAAGGCACGAACACGCTTAGGTTTGGTTTCCTTTCTGCTGAGGGCATCGGCTACCACATTAGCCTTGCCTGGATGATATTTAATTGCACACTCGTAGTCATTCAGGAGTTCGACCCATCGGCGTTGCCGCATATTCAACTCCTTTTGTTCCATTATGTGCTGGAGACTCTTGTAATCGGTGTAAATCGTGCACTTGGTACCGTACAAGTATTGTCTCCAAATCTTGAGCGCGAAGACCACAGCTCCGAATTCTAGGTCATGTGTCGTGTAGTTCCGTTCGTGGATCTTGAGTTGTCGTGAAGCGTAAGCAATAACTTTCTCGCGTTGCATCAGCACGCAGCCGAGCCCTTGGATGGAAGCATCGCAGTAAACCACAAAGTCGTCGGTACCTTCAGGTAACGACATAATAGGAGCACTACAGAGATTATCCTTTAGCTTCTGAAAAGCAGACTCCTGAGCATTATTCCATTTGTAAGCGATACCCTTCTGGGTGAGGGTTGTAAGAAGTTGAGCGATCTTTGAAAATCCCTTGATGAATCTACGATAGTATCCCACCAATCCCAAGAATTGGCGGACTTCGGTCGGTGTCTTAGGGGTAGGCCAATTCTTTATAGAGTCGATCTTTGCTGGATCAACATGAATCCCGTCCTTGTTGACCGGACTTCTCGAAGCCAGAAGTCACATTTCGAGAATTTGGAGTACAGTTGCTCATTGCGAAGGAGTTCGAGAATAAGATGCAGGTGTTGTTCATGCTCCTCTTGACTTTTCGAGTAGATCAAGATGTCATCAATAAACACAATCACAAACTTGTCGAGGTAAGGCTTGGAAACGCGATTCATGAGGTCCATGAATACCGCAGGCGCGTTGGTCATTCCAAAAGGCATGACGAGGAATTCATAGTGGCCATAACGGGTTCTGAACGCAGTTTTGGAGATTTCTTCGTCACGGACTCTTAGCTGATGATAACCTGATCGCAGGTCAATCTTAGAGTAGTAACTCGATCCTTGCAACTGGTCGAATAAATCGTCGATACGTGGGAGAGGGTAATGATTCTTAATGGTAACCTTGTTCAGCTCACGATAGTCGATGCACATTCAGAATGTGCCATCCTTCTTCTTGACAAAGAGCACTGGTGCTCCCCAGGGCGACGAACTAGGACGGATAAATCCTTTATCCAATAGTTCTTGTAGTTGCGTAGAGAGTTCCTTCAGTTCTGCGGGGGCTAGTCGTTAAGGCGCTCGAGCTATAGGTGCTGCTCCAGGAGTTAGCTCGATTTGGAATTCGACCTGACGATGAGGAGGGAGTCCAGGTAGTTCTTCGGGAAATACCTCGGGGTAGTCACGTACCACTGGAAAATCTTCGATCCTCTTTTCCTTCTCCTGTGTGTCAGTGACAAGTGCTAAGATAGCGGTGTTCCCCCTACGTAAACACTTCTGGGCTTTTAAGAATGAAATGACGCCTGTGACTTCTCCGCCTTTGTCACCTTGAACGATAAGGGGTTTGCTAGATCGATGGGGAATACGAACCCTTTTCTCTTGACAGAGAATTTCAGCCCGATGTTTGGATAACCAATCCATACCAACGACGACGTCGAAGCTTCCAAGAACGATAGGGAAAAGATCGATGCTAAAGGTCTGACCAGACAATACTAGCTTGCAGTTACTGATGACGTGCGAGGCCTCAATGTTTCTACCATTAGCTAACTCGACGATATGCTTAGAACTTAACTTAAGCTTCTTACTAATACGTAGGGATACATAACTAGCATCGGCTCCGGAATCAAACAATACAAAAACATAACGATCATCGAGTAGGAACTTACCCGCCACGACGTTGGGGTCATTCCTTGCTTCTCCAGCTCCAATAACAAAAGCCCTTCCTCTTGCACCATTCCTAGCATTGTTGTTGTTGTTTTGATCATTATTTCCAGCTCCCTGGTTGTTGTTGCGGTTCTGGTTCAGTTCAGGGCAATCCCTGCGTATGTGCCCCGTTGCTCCACACCTGTAGCACCCACGGTTGTTCCCTTGCTGCTGTTGTTGTTGTGGTTGTTGCTGATTCTGCCTAGCTGGAAACTGACTCCTACAGTCTTTGGCTTCATGCCCCAACTTGTTGCACCGCTGGCACTGACCTTTGCTACATGCCCCGTTGTGGTGCTGGTTACACTTGTTACACTTGGGGTGGTTTTCTCTGTAGCCACCCTGTTGTTGAGGGCCCTTGTTGTTTTCAGTTTTCCTCTGCTGAGTTGGGGTCTGAGTGGGGTTAGCTTCCTTGCTCTGATTTCCTTCCCATTTACGCTTGTTATCACCAGAGGTTCCAACAGTAGCATTTATCCTTTTGGGCAACTTGCCCTCCTCCACAGCCTGATCAGTGAGTTTGTGAGCAAGACGGACCACTGGCTGGATGGTATTGAGGTTGGCTGAGGTCACATGACTCCGGATCTCTGGGGCCAAACCTTTGATGTGCAATTCGATCCTTCGATACATAGGTCGAGACATGTTTGGGCAAAGTGCAGCATAGTCGTTGGACTGCTTGGTGTAGGTCTCAATCTCTGATCCAACCATTGTAACAACTGTGCTTGTAATCACTATGAACAGTTCTATTATCAATAAAACAATGTTATTTGATCACAATGTTTGTTTTGTTATGTTTTACATTTTTCATGTTTTGACTTTTGTTCAATTCCAAACTCTACATCACTTTCTGGAGAGTTATACGCAAACTAGTGCGTAAACGTACTCAGTTTAATGCGAGAAATACTCCGGAACATCAACATATACTCAACATACCTTAAATAACCTTTACATAACTTAGAAATAAGTTTTAAAGGCTTTGGTATGGCAAAAACAAGTTAATTAGCTTACAGGGACTAAATATGACAAACTGCGAAAGTATGTCAATTAGAACTGTAACGAACATTCCGGAACATGACCATAAGTTAAACACACCTTAAATATCCTTTACATAGCTTAGAAATAGGCTTTGAGAGGTTCGGTGTGCTAAAATAAACTTTTGGGACATTCAGGGACTAAAAGTGTCAAAAAGTGCACAAGTTTGCATTTTCGCGCATAACTTACGTTCTGAATACATCTGGACATCCAAAAATTTATGTAAGCATGACTACATTATATTTTAGTGTTCGCCTTAAGAAAAATCCATTCGTCGCGTCATTTGGATCGTTTTTCGCGCTTGTGCGCATTCCGTCGTAATTAAGCGAACATCGCGTTCGTACGACCAAACGAACCATCATCCGGCATATTTTTGAGTATGTTTTAAGTTCCCTATACTTTAACTTCATTTTTGAGCTTTGAAATGGGGTTAACGGTCCTTAAACGTGTCAAAAATGGCCTAAATACAGTTCAGGGACCAAAACTGTAATTCTGCCAAAGTTCACCCATACGATGTCACACCCTGGCTTTGCGGAAGCGTGGTTAACTTTGGTGTGACTTCTTAATACCATAGCTTAATCATAACAAGCTATATGAGTTTAAAAACCATGCAAGTCATCCATTAAGTTTTAAAAACCAAAATACAGTACCATTGTTTTAACCAACAACCATAACCTTGTTCAACAACCTTACAAATTAAAACATAACATAAACGTGGTTTAAGGACTGTGTCTTGTCCAGGAAAGAGACACATCCCCTAAACCCTGATGACTTCATGACAAGTGCAGCGGAAAACGTTCCATACCGTGCCAGATCTCGTTAATTTCCTGAAATACATGTGAGTTGAAAAAATCAACAATAATGTTGAGCGAGTTCATGTGTAAGTGAGTATGTAAAACACTTGTGAGTATAAAATAGTTGTGGTATGTAGCAGTTGTAAGAGGACTTGTGATCACCAATGGTTTGCAAGGCCACTGACATATGTGAAGTGCAAATAGGGAGACTCAAACCTAGCAGATTTCGCCACGGCAAAGTATGTGGACAAAGTCACCCCACGGTCCGTTTCTAGTTTGGCCGGGGGCTGGGCTGGCTACACCCAGATAGATCTACCGCTCCTGTCCCTCGGTCCCTCCATGAGGACTAATGGCCCCATGTTGTTCCTATCCACTCACATGATCGTATAACACCTCCTTACGTTAAACATACCGTTGTAAAGTACTCGTAAATCATAGTAACATGTATTTCACCCCCGCGGTTAAGTAAACTGAAAACAGTTAGAGAAAAGGGGGACATGAACTCACAGTGAATGCGCGTCTCTACCAAGTGTCTCCAATACAGTAAGCTGTGCAACGACCTACAAGTGCTAATTCTATTAGACGGACGGCCGTGCCTTAGCTTTACAGTTTATGTCTTTGGGAAATAGTTAGACAATTATTTCGTGTTTATGTTCTGTATACACTTGGTGGTTATACTTCTTCCCAAGGATGGGGGATACAATACATGTGCGTAAGTTACGTTTTATCAAACTTGTGGTAATGTAATTACCGGTGTAACTTATATGTTTGTGGAAGCGTTCGTAAAGTTTTGGGATCATTAACGCTTGTAAATATTATTTTCACTCTAAAATAATATTTATGTATTTTCACAAAATAATCATAAACAGTGTTGTGACAAAAATATTTATCACGTTAATCTTTGTGAAAATTCCACCTCCGAATATTTAGTAAAATATAGTGCTGGCGAAATTTATGTTTCGAAAGTATGTCCAAAAATAGTTCTAACACTTGTTGTGTAAATAATTCTAAGTGTCAAGTTTTTAGAAAATTTCGCCAGAGTTTCCTCTGTAACTGGAGGTGGCCACGCTTTCAAGCGTATCATTTTCTTTTAACAAATCAATTCAACAACTTCTTTATTCAATCAAACAATTTCCGACACATGAAACTAGTCGACAAGTATGTAAATTTGCATAATCGCATGAACTTGCAGTTTTTCCGCATCTTTAATGTAAATCACCTTTGTATATGTAGAGCTTTATATAAAGTAGCTTTAATCTTGTAAAAACCTCGTGTTTAGAGAAACCCGTCTTTACAACTTCTAGTCACTTTTCCCAAAAATAGTTATTTGTCGGATCTTTTCATTTCACAAGTGTCTACTCACTTGTGGTTTATAAAATCATATTTATTAGTGTAAGATCCATCTTTAGAAAAACATGATTTCTTTAAAGTGTGGTCTTTCTAAAATACCACTTGCGGATACGTAAATCCGCTAGTTTTAAACACCATTTTACCGGTTAAACCACTTTTACACAAGTAAAATATTTTCACACAAGTTCATGTATCTTGTGTGGTAGAGTTTCGCCTTTAACCCTTGTATTTAGTCAAAAACGAGCTTATGTGAAGATACATGATCTTACAAAGTCGGGTTAAACGGAGATCCGAGCTACCACATCATAGATCGGGTCTCAATAATCACATATTTTAAGTCCTACGACTTTTACACAAGACATGTGTTATTAACCACCATTTTAAGTAGTTTTAGTAGACTTTAAAGTTTCAAAACGCATGTTTACGATATTTAACCGACGAAAGTTCTTTTAACCACTTTAGACATGCTTAAATATGAGTTTTAAACAATATACCTCTAGCTCGGGGCTAGGGAAGAATCGTGATGAAAATCGCGTGGATAAAAGCTAACGGTTGAGGTCCTTTGTGTTCCGAGTGCACCAAAGCTCCTAATACGCGACCTTGGATGTTTGTATGATGATGGAATGGAGTGAACAAGATCGAAAATGGGTGTGTAGGTGGTGGGGGTTTCGGCCGAGAACCAAGAGTGCAAGAGAGAGCTTGGTTTGTTGGTGTGTGGAGTGGAAGATTATAATGTGTAATCTTGTGATCTTATAGGCAAAATTAGGGGTATTATCCATGGGTTTTCATGTCCTCAAGATACTAAGCACCACTTATTAAAATAATCATTCTAGTACTCTTGTGTCCCCTATGGTTTTGGGGCCGGTTATGGCATGGGGTGGGGGTTGGTTCGATTGGAACAAGATTAGTTAGGGTGGTGGTAGTGTTAAGTAGGTTAGTTTAGTGTTTAACCTTGTTAGTTATGTACAACGTGTTATGACGGGTGTTAGGGTAATCAGAGACCCTAACTGGCTCAGAAAAATAAAAATAGTGAAAATACTAATATTTTCATGTTCCGGGTAAAGTCCGGTTGTTCAGTTGGATAGTAATCCGTTAAAGCGTTATAAAAGCTTTAAAGTGTCGTTATTACATTTTTAGTGACACAATTTGTTTTCCCGACACTTTAGAAAGTGTCTAGTGTTATTTTCTCATGTTCTGGCACTTTACTAGTCAGCTAGAAGCTGGTTTGTGTATTAAAGTGCTGTGTTTGGTACTTAAAGTACGTTTTTGGCACATCCGAATCAGTGTATCTTTTCCCTAGAGACGCGGTAACACAACCCTTATATCCCTACACTCACTACCAGTGTAGCCAAAATATATGAGGCTCTTAACAGGCCTTAGAGGCAGTGTCTGCCTGATGCTGGTCATATCAGCATGTTTGCCGTGTATCCGTTTAGTGCTACTGTGCTTTTTGTGCATCATGTTCGTCACTAAGGTGCCGTATGTAAGTAATGTAGTGACAGCAAATAAAGTATGATGCAAGTAGGTGCATGTATCATTATGCAGGTAGCAGTTTATCAGCTAGTTTCAATCAAGCACAGTAATTAAGCAGTAATTAATCATTAATTAAGTTGTACGGATACCTGGTTTAGTGCGGGTTGTCACATTCTCCCCCCGTTAAATAAATTTCGTCCCGAAATTTAAGTTCTGCTTGTAGATGCAGAGTTCTGAGGAAATAGGTGGGGGTATTTCTCTTTCATCCGGTCCTCACGTTCCCAAGTGAATTCAGGACCATGTCTGGCATTCCAACGAACCTTGACGAGTTTGACACTGCTCCGGCGGGTCTTGTTAACTTTCCAATCCGTGACCTCAACAGGTTCTTCAACAAAGTGGAGCGTGTCGTCAATATGAATCTCGTCGATAGGAATGGCAACGTCAATTTGAGTTGGACTTTTCTTTAAATTGGATACATGAAATGTATCGTGAACACCATTTAGTTCAGCGGGTAGGTCCAACTTGTATGCTACCGTCCCAATTCTTTCCAGAATTCTGAAAGGACCAAAGTAGCGTGGATTTAACTTTCCTCGCTTTCCAAAGCGCGCCACCCCTTTCCAGGGTGATACCTTCAGTAAAACCATTTCTCCAACTTGAAAATCCACATGTTTTCGGTTTGGATCCGCATAGGCCTTTTGTCTGTGGCGAGCGGCTTCGATGCGTTTAAGAATTTGCGCGATCTTATCTGTCGTCTCTTGGACGATCTCGGGACCAGCAAGCTGCCTATCACCTGCGTCAGACCAACATAGTGGTGATCGGCACTTGCGTCCGTATAGGGCCTCAAATGGCGCGACACCAATACTGGTGTGGTAGCTGTTGTTGTATGAAAATTCGACCAAAGGTAAGTGTTTATCCCAGCTACCGCCTAAATCCATAACACATGCCCTCAGCATGTCTTCCAAAGTTTGTATCGTTCGCTCGCTCTGGCCGTCAGATTGCGGATGGAACGCAGTGCTCAGATTCAATTGTGAGCCAAAAGATTCTTGGAAGGATTGCCATATTCTTGACACAAATCTTCCGTCTCTATCAGAGATGATCGAGAGTGGTACTCCATGACGTGCTACGATCTCTCTCATGTAAATTTCCGCAAGTTTACTAGTACTGTCTTTCTCCTTGATTGGCAGAAAGTGTGCGGACTTTGTTAGGCGGTCGACAATCACCCAAATCATATCATGGCCTCTTGGCGTTCTTGGCAGTTTTGTAACAAAATCCATTGAGATTTGTTCCCACTTCCACTTGGGAATCTCAGGTTGTTGCAGAAGTCCCGAAGGCTTCTGGTATTCCGCCTTGACCTTAGCGCACGTTAAGCATTTGCTCACGTAAACAGCAACGTCGCCTTTCATCCTAGGCCACCAATAGTAATCTTTGAGATCCTGGTACATCTTATCCGATCCAGGGTGGATAGAGTACCGTGACTTGTGCGCTTCGTCGAAAATAACTTCCCTTAATCCACCAAACAGAGGAACCCAAATCCATTTCTCAAAACATAACGTTCCTTCCTCATTTGGTACCAAAAGCTTCTCCATTCCACGGAGATATTCTTCCTCAAGGTTTTCCTCCTTGAGAGCTTCCTTTTGTGTAGCGCGAATGCGCAAGGAAAGATCGGTTCGTATAATCATTTCCAAAGCTCTAACCCTTATGGGCTTGATTCTTTCTTTACGACTTAGGGCATCGGCGACTACATTCGCCTTCCCTGGGTGATACTTTATCTCGCAGTCGTAGTCGTTTAACAATTCAACCCATCGTCTTTGCCTCATATTTAACTCCTTCTGGTTAAATATATGTTGTAGGCTTTTGTGATCTGTGAAGATTGTGCACTTCGTACCATACAGGTAGTGTCTCCAGATTTTTAAAGCGAAAACCACTGCGCCAAGCTCTAAATCGTGTGTGGTATAATTCTTTTCGTGTACTTTCAGTTGGCGTGATGCGTAAGCAATGACCTTTTGGCGTTGCATCAACACACAACCCAATCCTTGACGCGATGCGTCGCAGTATACCACAAAGTCATCAGTGCCTTCTGGTAGAGCTAAGATTGGCGCGTTACAAAGCTTATCCTTCAATACCTGAAATGCTTCATCCTGTTTGATTCCCCAATCAAACGTCTTGTCCTTCTGCGTGAGGAGCGTTAAAGGTTGAGCGATTTTCGAGAAATCCTCGATGAACCTTCGGTAGTAACCAGCCAAACCCAAGAATTGCCGAATCTCGGTTGGCGTCCTTGGCGTTTCCCAATCCTTGATCGCCTCGATCTTTGTGGGATCAACATGAATTCCATCCCCATTAACCACATGTCCAAGAAACTGGACTTCGCGTAGCCAAAACTCGCACTTGGAGAACTTGGCGTACAGCTGTTCCTTCTTTAGCAGCTCCAGTATAGTTCTAAGATGTTGTTCGTGTTCAGCCTTCGTCCTTGAGTAAATCAAGATGTCGTCGATGAATACAATTACGAACTTGTCCAGGTATGGCTTGCAAACCCTATTCATTAGATCCATGAATACCGCAGGCGCGTTTGTCAAACCAAATGGCATAACGAGGAACTCGTAGTGTCCATAACGAGTTCGGAAGGCTGTTTTCGGGATACTTTCCTCCTGTATCCTTAGTTGATGGTATCCAGATCGAAGATCGATCTTAGAGTAACAGCTTGAACCTTGAAGTTGATCGAACAGATCGTCGATTCTTGGCAGAGGATACCTGTTCTTAATCGTCAGCTTGTTCAATTCTCTGTAGTCAATACACATGCGGAAACTTCCGTCCTTCTTCTTGACAAACAAGACCGGAGCTCCCCAAGGCGAGAAGCTTGGTCGGATAAAACCCTTGTCTAACAACTCTTGAAGTTGTGTCGACAATTCCTGCATCTCAGACGGCGCAAGTCTGTAAGGTGCCTTAGCCACAGGCGCTGCGCCTGGAACTAAGTCAATGTGAAACTCCACTTGCCTCTGAGGTGGCAGTCCGGGTAAGTCTTCTGGGAAGACTTCTGGATACTCCCTTACGACAGGGATGTCCTCGATCGTTGGCTCAGCAGCCTTCTTGTCTACGATGTGTGCCAGAAAAGCAACACATCCTTTCTGTAAACACTTCCTTGCTTTCAAGCAGCTGATAAATCTTAGCGGTGTGTCACGCTTCTCTCCGTGAACCACAATTGTCTCACCATCATCAGTTGGGATACGAACAACTTTCTCGTGACATACTATCTCAGCCTTGTTTCTGGATAACCAATCCATTCCTACCACCACGTCGAAACTTCCCAATTGGACTGGTAGTAGATCCAGAGTGAACTCGCGTTCTCCCAATTCTATCACACAACCTCTGATTACTTCGTCGGCTCCAACTAATTTTCCATTAGCTAATTCGATCGAGTAGGGAATGTCTAACTTAGTAGCAGCTAACCCAAGCATATTCTTAAATTCTAGTGATACGAAGCTATAATCGGCACCAGTATCAAATAAAACGGACGCATAGCGTTGATTGATAGGGAACGTACCCGTAACAACATTTGGATCTTGGCGTGCTTCTCTAGCTTCGAGCTGGAATACTCTACCACGGGCTTGATTCAGTGTTGGGCAATTCTTCTTAAAATGCCCGATTTCCCCGCAGTTATAACATCCGAGCCTCTGCCCGTTTCCAGCTGGGGTGTTGTTCTGGTTGGCATTGTTGCCTCGGTTTCTGTTTCCTCCAAAATTTCCTGGTAGGCGGTTTCCATTTCCACCACGGTTATCATTCCTATTTCCATATCCTCCCTGGCCTCCGCGGCCTGCACTAGCCCAACATGATTCCCTTGTGTGGCCCGGTTTTCCACAAGATTCACAAACTCTTATGTTACAAGGGCCAGTGTGGTGGCGTTGGCAGTTGTTGCATCTGGGCTGGGTGCCCTGGTACCCTTTTCCTCTCTTGGTACTGCCAGCTGATTTTCCTTTCTTTACTGCCATACTGACGCCTTGTTTGAAGTTTGAAAACTTCCTTTTGTTATCCCCTGAGGACTCAACGTGAGTCTCTGTCTTCTTTGCCTTGACTTCATCAAACTTGTTTAAACGGATCGCCTCCTCGGTGAGAGCCACGCTCAAGTCGATGGCTTCAGTGATAGTTGCTGGTTTGGAGGAGGTTACCATGCTTATTATTTGGGGAGCCAAACCCCAAATGAAGCGCTCGATTTGCTTGTATTCTGGCGTAACCATGTAAGGAACCACTTGAGATAGGTCGTGAAACCTCTGGACGTATTCCGCAATCTTAGGTCCATCCATCTTTAAGTGCCAAAATTCAGTCTCCAACCTTTGAATTTCTGCGCGTGAACAGTACTTCTTGCGCATCAGTTCTTTCAACTCGGCCCAAGTCAGGGCGTAGGCGGCAGCTTCGCCTAGTGTTTGGACTTGTAAGTTCCACCATGATAGGGCTCCATCTAAAAACAGCCCTGAAATGTATGTGACTTGCTGATCCTCGGCACACTTGCTCATGCGTAACACAGAATCGGTTTTCTCAGCCCAGCGGGTAAAGGCAACTGCACCTCCTGTGCCATCGAAGTTAACTGGTTTGCAGTCTAAGAACTGCTTGTAGGTGCATCCTGCACGTATGTTAAAACATGTGTTTGGCATTAGCATCATTGCTAAAGATGTCCAGCTAGGACATGGTAGGTTCGAATGGCGTGGTATTACCGTGTGGTGGATTGTTATTGCCTTGGTTAACACTTCCGCTCGCTCCTGGCTGAGATGTTGCGTACTGTGCTATGGCAGCAGCAATAATCTGCTGGAGTTCTGCCTCGTTTGTTGGCATGTTTGGTTCGCGTCTTGGCGGCATCTTCTAAAAGATGGTTTAAGTTGGTTAGGCCATAGTAAGGCTCCGTTGTTATAGTACGTAAATCAGTTCGTAATATAGTGTACGTATATAACGGTAGTAATAGTATAATCACATAACATCTCAGGTTATCACACATCACAAATATCAATCACACACATCCCATGTCATAAAATGTAAACAAGTAATCAAGCGAATCCAAATATGGTGAGAAAACTGCGATTGCCATATAAATGAGACCACATCGTAAGTGTATACATACAATCATCAATCACTAGGGGCTACATCACCCCTGTCAAAAGCTACATCAGTATCAATACAACATCAAGTACATAACAAAAGTCAAGTCATAACGTAGTCTCCAAAATGCTGTGCAGACAAAAAGCAATCGCCGCCTTATCACCTCGCCTACCCAAGTGGCACCGATGAGCTCTAAGCAGATGGTGGTGGAGGAGGGGGAAAATGGGTATAAAACAAACGGCGCAACTGTAACCAGTCCGCCTCCATCGCCTGCTGTGTGCGAATAATGGAAGCAATCTGCTGCTCCAAAGTAGTAAGACGAGCAGCATAGTCAGGGGGTAATGGTCGTGATGGCTGCAACGGAGAGGGTACCCGGCCATGGCACTGACATGGCTGCAGATGGGCTCTCTCCAACTCCTGTAGTCGCTGCTCATGCGACTCATGCTGGTATACAAACGACATCAATACATCCTCAATGGTATGTCCCACGTGGAACCTGTGGTATGGATCAGTGGGTGGCATGGGGGAAAACAGTGACCACAGCAGTGGCTCACGTGTGGGGTCAAAGGGTGCCACACCAAAAGGAGCTGTAGTAGGTGGAACAAAAGGAATCTGAGGCATGAAGGGCATGGGCATCGGTACATGCCCATCAGGGTGTGCTGAAGAGCCCTCTCCAGGCCCTGCTGGAGGTATAAACATAGGAACCTGAAATGAAAAGTCAACGTGTCGAGTGTCTGGGATCTGTGGGTGTATCGGTGGAACGTCCTCATCAGCCGGTATCCACCCGTGCTGTGCGGACTCATCCGGTGGATCCATATGTGCCGCGAACGGTGCATGTCCGGGCTCTATGGGAACGGGATCAAATAAGGGAGCAACAACGGGGTGAACGGGTGCCAAGTGCTCGAAAGGGGGGTCAACTGGTACAGCAACAATGGGTAAAGGACCAATGGGATCAACAGGAACATCTATGTGGTGATCATCAACAATGGGCTCAAAAGGTACATCAGCATGCACAGGGTCATGCTCTGGTAAAGGGTCAAGAGCAGCTGCCTGCTCAGGAGCAATGGCAGGCTCCAAGTCATCGAACGCCATGTCAAAATCAAAATCGGGATCAATCGGATCAAAAGGGTCAACAGCGTCTACTGGGTCCTCCATCAACTCGTCCATCGGGACATACTCTAAATCACGGTCAGGATCAAATCCTGGTGGGAACATAGGATCTGAATCCTCCTCGTCGTCATGGTCAAAAACAAGTCCAGGTATGGAAGCAACAGAAAAAGCCTGGTCAGAATCGGACCCATGGGAGAAGTGCTGCGCACTATGAGCATGTGTGGGTACAGAAGCCACAGACTCAAAGGAGTCCGCGACTGGGGAATGTGCAGGTGACTCCGCAGCCGGAGCATCTGCGATCAGTAAGGGAGCAACAGCAGGTAGGGCCTCGCCCTGAGCATCCTCCAAAGGCTCCTCCTCAAATATATCGACGTCGTCCTCCTCGTCGTCGATGGGTAAAACAGGGTATGCTGCAAGGGGTACTGGAGCAGGGATCACAACGAGTGGTAGATCCCCTGCTGGAAGATCAACTGGGAGCTCATCAACGCCGTCGGGTAAGGCGAATGGCTGAAAATCATCATCATCCGTGCTGGTGAAGTCTGACGTATAAACCTCGTGCTCCGATGACTCAATGTCGTCTGAAACGATAGGCCTCGGGCCTGTGGTGCCTGAACCACCAGTGTCTGCGGAATCCATGTGTCTGTAACATATACACAAACATGTACAAATAGTCAATCATAAATCAAGTAATCACATAAGTCATCAAGTAAGGCATCACATAATCCTCCTAGTCTTACTAGCCAATACCATCCAGTCTACACGACTGCTCTATCCTTCACTTAAACCAAACCTCGATCCTCCAGATCGATCCTATAACAAACCAACGTGTTCAACTACCTTGACCATCTCGATCCTCCAGATCGATCCTATAACAAACCAACGTGCTCAACTACCTTGACCATCTCGATCCTCCAGATCGATCCTAATACAAACCAACGTGCTCAACTACCTTAATCACCTCGATCCTCCAGATCGATCCTCAGCCCTCCAAGCTGAACTTATAATTAATAAAATGTGCTCAACATTGTTTGTAAAAAGTGTGGATCTGGACTTAAGTGGTATGCAGAAAATGTTTTCGTGAGAGCCCTAGTGATCATAGTCTAGACTCGAGAAAGAATCCTAGTTCGCTATGATCAGAGCTCTGATACCAAGCTGTCACACCCTGGCTTTGCGGAAGCGTGGTTAACTTTGGTGTGACTTCTTAATACCATAGCTTAATCATAACAAGCTATATGAGTTTAAAAACCATGCAAGTCATCCATTAAGTTTTAAAAACCAAAATACAGTACCATTGTTTTAACCAACAACCATAACCTTGTTCAACAACCTTACAAATTAAAACATAACATAAACGTGGTTTAAGGACTGTGTCTTGTCCAGGAAAGAGACACATCCCCTAAACCCTGATGACTTCATGACAAGTGCAGCGGAAAACGTTCCATACCGTGCCAGATCTCGTTAATTTCCTGAAATACATGTGAGTTGAAAAAATCAACAATAATGTTGAGCGAGTTCATGTGTAAGTGAGTATGTAAAACACTTGTGAGTATAAAATAGTTGTGGTATGTAGCAGTTGTAAGAGGACTTGTGATCACCAATGGTTTGCAAGGCCACTGACATATGTGAAGTGCAAATAGGGAGACTCAAACCTAGCAGATTTCGCCACGGCAAAGTATGTGGACAAAGTCACCCCACGGTCCGTTTCTAGTTTGGCCGGGGGCTGGGCTGGCTACACCCAGATAGATCTACCGCTCCTGTCCCTCGGTCCCTCCATGAGGACTAATGGCCCCATGTTGTTCCTATCCACTCACATGATCGTATAACACCTCCTTACGTTAAACATACCGTTGTAAAGTACTCGTAAATCATAGTAACATGTATTTCACCCCCGCGGTTAAGTAAACTGAAAACAGTTAGAGAAAAGGGGGACATGAACTCACAGTGAATGCGCGTCTCTACCAAGTGTCTCCAATACAGTAAGCTGTGCAACGACCTACAAGTGCTAATTCTATTAGACGGACGGCCGTGCCTTAGCTTTACAGTTTATGTCTTTGGGAAATAGTTAGACAACTATTTCGTGTTTATGTTCTGTATACACTTGGTGGTTATACTTCTTCCCAAGGATGGGGGATACAATACATGTGCGTAAGTTACGTTTTATCAAACTTGTGGTAATGTAATTACCGGTGTAACTTATATGTTTGTGGAAGCGTTCGTAAAGTTTTGGGATCATTAACGCTTGTAAATATTATTTTCACTCTAAAATAATATTTATGTATTTTCACAAAATAATCATAAACAGTGTTGTGACAAAAATATTTATCACGTTAATCTTTGTGAAAATTCCACCTCCGAATATTTAGTAAAATATAGTGCTGGCGAAATTTATGTTTCGAAAGTATGTCCAAAAATAGTTCTAACACTTGTTGTGTAAATAATTCTAAGTGTCAAGTTTTTAGAAAATTTCGCCAGAGTTTCCTCTGTAACTGGAGGTGGCCACGCTTTCAAGCGTATCATTTTCTTTTAACAAATCAATTCAACAACTTCTTTATTCAATCAAACAATTTCCGACACATGAAACTAGTCGACAAGTATGTAAATTTGCATAATCGCATGAACTTGCAGTTTTTCCGCATCTTTAATGTAAATCACCTTTGTATATGTAGAGCTTTATATAAAGTAGCTTTAATCTTGTAAAAACCTCGTGTTTAGAGAAACCCGTCTTTACAACTTCTAGTCACTTTTCCCAAAAATAGTTATTTGTCGGATCTTTTCATTTCACAAGTGTCTACTCACTTGTGGTTTATAAAATCATATTTATTAGTGTAAGATCCATCTTTAGAAAAACATGATTTCTTTAAAGTGTGGTCTTTCTAAAATACCACTTGCGGATACGTAGATCCGCTAGTTTTAAACACCATTTTACCGGTTAAACCACTTTTACACAAGTAAAATATTTTCACACAAGTTCATGTATCTTGTGTGGTAGAGTTTCGCCTTTAACCCTTGTATTTAGTCAAAAACGAGCTTATGTGAAGATACATGATCTTACAAAGTCGGGTTAAACGGAGATCCGAGCTACCACATCATAGATCGGGTCTCAATAATCACATATTTTAAGTCCTACGACTTTTACACAAGACATGTGTTATTAACCACCATTTTAAGTAGTTTTAGTAGACTTTAAAGTTTCAAAACGCATGTTTACGATATTTAACCGACGAAAGTTCTTTTAACCACTTTAGACATGCTTAAATATGAGTTTTAAACAATATACCTCTAGCTCGGGGCTAGGGAAGAATCGTGATGAAAATCGCGTGGATAAAAGCTAACGGTTGAGGTCCTTTGTGTTCCGAGTGCACCAAAGCTCCTAATACGCGACCTTGGATGTTTATATGATGATGGAATGGAGTGAACAAGATCGAAAATGGGTGTGTAGGTGGTGGGGGTTTCGGCCGAGAACCAAGAGAGCAAGAGAGAGCTTGGTTTGTTGGTGTGTGGAGTGGAAGATTATAATGTGTAATCTTGTTATCTTATAGGCAAAATTAGGGGTATTATCCATGGGTTTTCATGTCCTCAAGATACTAAGCACCACTTATTAAAATAATCATTCTAGTACTCTTGTGTCCCCTATGGTTTTGGGGCCGGTTATGGCATGGGGTGGGGGTTGGTTCGATTGGAACAAGATTAGTTAGGGTGGTGGTAGTGTTAAGTAGGTTAGTTTAGTGTTTAACCTTGTTAGTTATGTACAACGTGTTATGACGGGTGTTAGGGTAATCAGAGACCCTAACTGGCTCAGAAAAATAAAAATAGTGAAAATACTAATATTTTCATGTTCCGGGTAAAGTCCGGTTGTTCAGTTGGATAGTAATCCGTTAAAGCGTTATAAAAGCTTTAAAGTGTCGTTATTACATTTTTAGTGACACAATTTGTTTTCCCGACACTTTAGAAAGTGTCTAGTGTTATTTTCTCATGTTCTGGCACTTTACTAGTCAGCTAGAAGCTGGTTTGTGTATTAAAGTGCTGTGTTTGGTACTTAAAGTACGTTTTTGGCACATCCGAATCAGTGTATCTTTTCCCTAGAGACGCGGTAACACAACCCTTATATCCCTACACTCACTACCAGTGTAGCCAAAATATATGAGGCTCTTAACAGGCCTTAGAGGCAGTGTCTGCCTGATGCTGGTCATATCAGCATGTTTGCCGTGTATCCGTTTAGTGCTACTGTGCTTTTTGTGCATCATGTTCGTCACTAAGGTGCCGTATGTAAGTAATGTAGTGACAGCAAATAAAGTATGATGCAAGTAGGTGCATGTATCATTATGCAGGTAGCAGTTTATCAGCTAGTTTCAATCAAGCACAGTAATTAAGCAGTAATTAATCATTAATTAAGTTGTACGGATACCTGGTTTAGTGCGGGTTGTCACATACGATGCGTATGGTATATATACCATACGATGCGTATGGGGTCTCCAGACCAGGTGCAATGTTTAAACAGCCTGTTTTCAGCAGATTTAACCACAACCACATGTTCTCAATTGCTTAGTCACTAAGATAAGGAGCATATGTAGCCACCATAAGGTTGTGACAAGTGTACGGACTAGATCTTTTCCCCTTTTCCAAGAAACGATCTCAACGGTTACCCGAATACTATAAATACCCATGCCATCCAACCTCATTACTTACAAGAATCTGATCTATTTGACTCTAAGTTGGAACCATTGTTCCATACCTGAGTTATTGTGATCACGATTAGCATTCGGGGACCCTTCGTAAGTATTCTTTCGTTCTTTTCCTTATTTTACTGCTTTTCGAGTCAGAAAGTCAAACTTTGTTTGACTTTCAGCGTTGACCAGTAATGGTCAATGCGAAGTTCGTTTGAACTTCGCAACGTGAGTGTAATCACGTTGGTCATAGTCCCTTGGGACTATGCCCACTGATTACCACGTTGTCTAGGGTCGTAGGGTAGGCGATCTAATAAATCGCCTATACCTTCGAACCCGACCCAGTTTGGTCGATCATTAGGATCCGACCAAACACATTAGGTGACCATAGTAGGTAGGGAATAACCTTCCGAGGTTATACCCTATGGTCACATCGTTTAAATAGTTGTATGATAGGTAGTTTATATGCCTTAGGTAAATTACCAGAATACCCTTTTCATGTATAATTGGTAATTAAGCATATGTAACCTAAACCTTTGTCACATAACTGATTATGTAACATGTTTAGGCATATAACACTTGTCATAGGGCTAGTTAGGCGGTCCGAACGCGTTTCACGCACACGACACGTTAAAGTAGCATAAGCTTCCTAAACGGGTCGTAATGGGTCGTAAACAATTATGTTAGGTTTCATTTAGTATGTAGGCTTTGTTAAACCAAATGACATGAGTCTCTACACTCGTTTGGTTTATGAAACCTCATTCTATCCAATCATCCGATTAAGGTCCGGTTATTAACATAGTTACCTATATTAGGTGCCGTTTGATTCCGAGATCTCTAGCATTACTTGGTGGTTATCTTTAGACATCTGAGCAATATCAAGTGAGTACATAGAACCCCCTCTTTTAAATGTTTTCAAGGTGTTTATGTGAGTACATAGACCCCTCTTTTACTGTTTTCCAAACTGTTTTGGGGTGAAACACATGTGCCTACTTGTTACTTTCATGCTTTCCTGTTTTCACATCATATACCGGCTATGTTTGTTAGTACATTATAGTACATGATTTCATTACATTTTATGCTATGTATGTCCATTGTGTGCATACTTAGTACATTGTTTTACATTACATTTCTGCTATGCATGTTGACTGATAGCATGCTAGCACATTGATTTACATGACTTTTCTGCTTTGTATGTTAACTTAGCATACTTAGTACATTGTTTTCATATGACTTGTATACAATTGCTATAACATTTGGTTTGCATAAACGGGTCTTTATTACGTTCATTAACATTTGCTACGCCGCTCGGTAGTAAGTAGTGGTACCATAGGACTTGACAAATCCCATTCCTGACATCCCGGGTTTGTTTGGATGTAAGGAATGACTGAATCCGAATACAATTCTT
This sequence comes from Helianthus tuberosus, assembly GCA_030545235.1. Lineage (NCBI taxonomy): Eukaryota > Viridiplantae > Streptophyta > Magnoliopsida > Asterales > Asteraceae > Helianthus > Helianthus tuberosus. The sequence continues at coordinate 12,167 of JARYGA010050190.1, read as the reverse complement.
TTGATAACCTTGACTGAAAGGGTTATCCGACTGTCTCAAGGCTTGAATGTATGCGTTAACTTACCACATAAATGTTTGTATCAGTGTATCATGCATCACTTTGCAAAACATAACTTTTTGATATATTCAAAATACTTTGTTTTGTACATCTTACTTATGGTTTAAGTAGTCTTATTTTACTTACCATACATAACATTTGTTACACATTACTTGACTACTTTTGGACTATCAACATTTGACATGGTTTATACAAGGACTATTGACTATTGGTTTAAACATAGACATTATACTTTGTTGGTTGGTTTAAGTGACTTAAGTAACGAGATGTGAGTAATATGATACAATCATGGTGGATACGCCGCTGGTACTTCCTATACATAAGTGATTGTATTATATTGCATATCATTGCGTTATTTAAATCATTCATTTTGGACTTATACATTTTACACAAGTGACATGTTTTTACAAGACTTTGGTTTACAATACAATTTATTTTATACAACTCATTTTGCATGGTTATTCATTTAACCATACATTATTCACCTATCTATACATATCATCTGGACTTATTGTTTTTCAAGCAATTTACAAAACAAATCAAATTACAAGGTTCATGACTAAACATTTTCTTAAACTTAAGTCATGAATCCTATTTTCACAAAACCTATGTATCTCACAGGCATTTTTATGCTGACGTACCTACTTTCACATGTGTTTTCAGGTGCTTTTCCGTAGGATGACGATCATGACACTAGGGCGGACCTGTGCCTTAGAAACTTAAAATGAAGCTAGACGATGTTTAATTATGTACTAAACTCTTAAATTCCTGTTTGAAACAATGTAACACTTATGTTGATAAATAAAATACAACTTTGTTTGCCATGGATTTGAAACAATTAATTCTGTTACAACACTCCCCGACGTTTTCCGCCACGTCTTGTATGATATATGTGGTCGGGGTGTGACAGAAGAGTTGGTATCAGAGCCAATGGTTATAGGGAATTAGGTTATTAGTAATGCTTTGACCTAGACTATAACTTTTCTAGGAACCTAACACAAGTTATCTTGTGTTTAGATCTTAAAACATGTACATCACCTATCCTTAGGTGATTAACAAAACAAGGAACCAAAATTTCTCCGAAACGATTTTTTGAAAAACAATCATCTGTTTTTGAATAAATTTTTACAAGGTTTTGAACCCTCAATTGTAAGGTTTTAAACCCTCTGTTATATGGTTTTGAACTCTTTTCAAGTTTGGTTTTTGGCCTTGTGCCTTCAAATTTTCAAAATCCCGTCAAACGTTTTGGGTTTTAAATAATGTGAACATGTGCAAACTGGAAGGGTGAATGCCTGTATTATGGGTTTTCTGTCTAGGCAAGCACTTCGTATACATCTCATCAGACGCGAGACCAGTTGTGCTTACCTGGGAATTCTTGGGATGAGTGTTCACTTATAGGCGAGCATGTCTTCATTATACATTATTTTTGACCCATTTACTTTGATTAGTCACTGTGGGTTGTTTGTTTGCTCTGTGATACGGACGAATGACCACCATCTTTGCTCTTGTTGATTTTGTTTCATCTCATTCTTTTCATCCAATCATCTCACTCGTTTTCTTTCATGTTTTCCTCTTTTAGAATGCCTCCTCGACGCGATCCTCGAACTTTTACTATTGAAGAGATCGCAGCCCTGGTTTCTCAGCAAGTGGCTGCTGTACTTCCCGGGGTTGTAACTCAAGTCCACGATATATTTAACAACAACGGCAATAACAACAACAATAACGCACACTGTAATTTCAAGAATTTCAATTCTGCGAAGCCGCTTAAGTTTTCTGGGTCGCAAGGAGCAACTGCGCTCCTACGGTGGTTTGAAAGTATCGAGAGCACATTCTTACATGTGCAGTGTCAGAATGCGCGTAGGGTTGAATTTGCTTCAAGCGTGTTTGAGAAGCGAGCGCTTACCTGGTGGAATGGTATTAAGCGCGATAGGGGTGCCGAAGTGGCGTTGGCACAAACATGGGAAGAGCTTCGGGCTCTCATGATGAAGGAGTTTTGTCCCCGTCATGAAATTCGAGTTTTGGAACGAGAGTTTGATGACTTAAAGCAAGATGGGGCTAAACACCGTGCATACACGGATCGTTTTGAAGAACTCAGTCTATTGTGTCCCACCATGGTTACCCCTCCGGATAAAGCGATCGAGAGGTATATTGATGGGCTACCCGATTCTATTCTGGAGATTTTGACTGGTGTTAATCCTACTACCCTTCGCCAAGCTATCGAGTTGTCTGCTACCCTCACTGAGACTCTAGTCAGGAAGGGTAAACTCACCCGCAAGGGTGATAAAAAGAAGGAGACTAATTCTGAGAAAAACAAGAATAAGGGTAAGGGTAAGGAAGGTGAAGCATCAAAGAAATCAAGGAAGCGAAAGGGTGCCCAAAATTTTGCTGTTACTGCACAGGCTCAAGCTGCACCAAATCAGCCTGCGCAACCACCTGCCAAGAAGCCTTATATTGGCAATGCACCTTTGTGCAATAGGTGTAACGGCCATCACCAACCACATCTCCAGTGTCGTCAGTGCACCAACTGCGGAAGATCTGGTCATCTTGCTGTCAACTGCCGCATTCCTGTCAATCAGAACCAGGCAGTCCATAACCAAGCTCAACAAGTTGCCCAGCCTCTAGCTCAGCAACAGGGCCAAGCTGCACGACCTCATTTTCCTCCTGGTTCGTGCTACAATTGTGGGGATCTGACCCACTACAGGAACCGGTGCCCAAGGCTAGTCAACCAGAACCAAAATCTGAATCAGGCTCCGGCTCGAGGCAGAGTCTTTAACATGAATGCCCAAGAGGCGCAGGCGGATGATAACGTGGTGAACGGTACGTTCTTTATTAATAATCAGCCTGCATCTGTTCTCTTTGATTCAGGTGCCGATAAGAGTTTTGTGTCATTGTCTTTTGAGCCGATGCTTCGCGTGTCTAGAACGAAACTAAGTAAATCTTTGACAGTAGAGGTTGCTAGTGGTGAACCCATTATTCTTGATTCTGTTCTTCACAACTGCCAATTGAATCTTAACGATCATCTTTTTCCTATCGATCTCACGCCTATGCAACTTGGAAGCTTCGACGTTATTGTGGGAATGGATTGGTTATCCAAGCATCACGCAGAGATAGTTTGTTCTGAGAAGATTGTTCGTGTACCACTTTCGACAGGCGAGATCCTGCAGGTTCAAGGAGAGAAGCCTACCGGTGGTCTCAAACTCATGTCTTGTTTTAAAGCTCGGAAATATCTGTGGAAGAACTATGTGGCTTTCTTAGCACATGTTACAGAAGATAAAGGCAAGGGTAAGTCTATTTCAGATATTCCTGTCGTTCGGGATTATTCTGAAGTGTTCCCTGAAGATTTACCTGGTCTACCTCCAGTACGCCAAGTCGAGTTCCGCATTGACCTCGTACCTGGTGCAAATCCCATTGCCAGAGCTCCATATCGTCTTGCACCATCTGAGATGCAAGAGTTGTCTAAGCAGCTTCAAGAGCTCTCTGATAAAGGTTTTATCCGTCCTAGTTTTTCATCTTGGGGTGCTCCCGTTCTTTTTGTAAAGAAGAAGGATGGATCCTTTAGGATGTGTATCGATTATCGTGAGCTTAACAAGCTTACCATCAAGAATCGATATCCCTTACCTCGCATAGACGACCTCTTTGATCAGCTACAGGGCGCTTCTTATTTTTCGAAGATTGATCTACGTTCCGGATATCATCAACTTCGGGTGCAAGAAGAAGACATTCCGAAGACAGCATTCCGTACTCGTTATGGGCATTATGAATTCACAGTCATGCCATTCGGTTTGACTAATACTCCTGCTGTTTTCATGGACTTAATGAATAGGGTCTGCAAACCTTATTTGGATCAGTTCGTCATTGTTTTTATAGATGACATCTTGATATACTCTAAGACGCAAGCTGACCACGAGCAGCATCTTCGTCTTACTCTGGAATTCCTAAAGAAAGAGCAACTTTTCGCCAAATTCTCCAAGTGTGAATTCTGGCTTAAAGAGGTTCAATTTTTAGGACATATTATCAACGAACAAGGTATTCATGTAGATCCCTCCAAAATCAGTGCGATTAAGGATTGGGATACACCTTCTACTCCTACTGAAGTTCGTTCTTTTCTTGGTCTAGCGGGTTATTATCGCCGCTTCATAGAAAACTTCTCGAAAATTGCAGTTCCTCTAACTGCTCTAACTCAGAAGAAAATGCCCTTTTATTGGGGAAACAAACAAGAGGAAGCTTTTCAACACTTGAAGCAGAAGCTTTGCGATGCGCCTGTTCTATCATTGCCTGAGGGTGATGATGATTTTGTCGTGTATTGTGATGCATCGAAATTAGGTCTTGGTTGTGTTCTGATGCAAAGGAACAAAGTCATAGCCTATGCATCAAGGCAGTTGAAGATACATGAGAAGAACTACACCACTCATGATCTTGAGTTGGGTGCAGTTGTTTTCGCTCTAAAGATCTGGAGACACTATTTGTACGGTACAAAATGTGTGGTTTTCACTGACCACAAAAGTCTCCAGCATATCTTCAATCAGAAAGAACTCAACATGAGGCAGCGACGTTGGGTTGAGCTTTTAAACGACTATGACTGCGAAATTCGCTACCATCCTGGTAAGGCGAATGTCGTAGCTGATGCATTGAGTCGTAAGGAACGTACTAAGCTTCATTGTGTACGTGTTCAATCTGTTATTCAAGCTCGATCCGATATTCAAGCACGCATTTCTCAAGCTCAACAATCTTGTGTTTCACAAGGATTGATGGATAAGGAGTTTCCTTATCACATAACACCTGCTCTGGAACTGAAGGACAATGGATCATATTACTTCATGGACCGTTTATGGGTCCCAAGCCAGGATGATCTTCGTACCTTGCTTATGGATGAAGCCCATAAGTCTCGTTATTCTATTCATCCGGGCTCAGATAAAATGTATAAGGATCTTCGTATTCACTATTGGTGGCCTGGTATGAAGAAAGACATTGCCTTATACGTATCCAAATGCCTTACTTGTCTTAAGGTTAAGGCTGAACATCAGCGTCCTTCTGGTTTATTGGAGCAACCAGAGATCCCAGTTTGGAAATGGGAAAACATTACTATGGATCTTGTAACCAAACTTCCGCGCACAAAGAAAGGTCATGATGCCATCTGGGTAGTCGTTGATCATCTTACAAAGTCAGCACACTTCTTTCCAATCCGTGAGGATTTTCCTGCTGATAGACTTGCTCAAATCTATGTAGATGAAATTGTGGCTCGACATGGTGTTCCTTTGAACATCATTTCTGACAGAGATGCTCGTTTCACTTCTCATTTTTGGAGAACCATGCAATCTGCCATGGGGACCCAACTTAATCTGAGCACAGCTTATCATCCGCAAACGGATGGTCAATCTGAGAGAACAATCCAGACTTTGGAGGATATGCTTAGAGCTTGTGTGATAGATTTTGGTGGTAGCTGGGATTCACATCTTAAATTGATTGAATTCTCCTACAACAACAGTTATCACACTAGCATCAAAATGGCTCCTTTCGAGGCTCTTTATGGTCGAAAATGTCATTCACCAGTCTGCTGGAATGAGATTGGCGAGGCTCAAATTACTGGACCTGCCCTCATTTTAGAGACAACTGACAAGGTCAAGAAAGTTCGTGATAATCTTCAGGCAGCTAGAAGCCGTCAGAAGATTTACGCGGACCCAAAACGCAAAGCCTTGGAATTTCAAGTCGGTGATCGAGTATTACTTAAGGTCTCACCTTGGAAAGGTGTGATCAGATTTGGAAAGAAAGGAAAACTTGCACCTAGATACGTTGGACCATTCAAGATCGTCGAAAGAATCGGAAAGGTAGCCTACAAACTTGAGTTACCTCCTGAACTGGGAAATGTTCATCCAACTTTTCACATATCAAATCTCAAGAAGTGTACAGCTGATGAGAACTACTCCATACCGCTTGACGAAATTCGTGTTGGCAAAACACTGAAATTTGTTGAGAAACCAGTGGAAATCATGGAACGTGAAGTCAAGTGGCTTAAACGCAAGCGCATTCCTTTGGTCAAAGTTCGCTGGGAAGCTAAACGTGGATCTGAGTTTACTTGGGAACGCGAAGATCAAATGAAGGCGAAATATCCACATCTTTTTCCACAAGTTTCCTCTAAATAAATTTCGGGACGAAATTTCCACAAGTAGGGGAGACTGTAACAACTGTGCTTGTAATCACTATGAATAGTTCTATTATCAATAAAACAATGTTATTTGATCACAATGTTTGTTTTGTTATGTTTTACATTTTTCATGTTTTGACTTTTGTTCAATTCCAAACTCTACATCACTTTCTGGAGAGTTATACGCAAACTAGTGCGTAAACGTACTCAGTTTAATGCAAGAAATACTCCGGAACATCAACATATACTCAACATACCTTAAATAACCTTTACATAACTTAGAAATAAGTTTTAAAGGCTTTGGTATGGCAAAAACAAGTTAATTAGCTTACAGGGACTAAATATGACAAACTGCGAAAGTATGTCAATTAGAACTGTAACGAACATTCCGGAACATGACCATAAGTTAAACACACCTTAAATATCCTTTACATAGCTTAGAAATAGGCTTTGAGAGGTTCGGTGTGCTAAAATAAACTTTTGGGACATTCAGGGACTAAAAGTGTCAAAAAGTGCACAAGTTTGCATTTTCGCGCATAACTTACGTTCTGAATACATCTGGACATCCAAAAATTTATGTAAGCATGACTACATTATATTTTAGTGTTCGCCTTAAGAAAAATCCATTCGTCGCGTCATTTGGATCGTTTTTCGCGCTTGTGCGCATTCCGTCGTAATTAAGCGAACATCGCGTTCGTACGACCAAACGAACCATCATCCGGCATATTTTTGAGTATGTTTTAAGTTCCCTATACTTTAACTTCATTTTTGAGCTTTGAAATGGGGTTAACGGGCCTTAAACGTGTCAAAAATTGCCTAAATACAGTTCAGGGACCAAAACTGTAATTCTGCCAAAGTTCACCCATACGATGCGTATGGTATATATACCATACGATGCGTATGGGGTCTCCAGACCAGGTGCAATGTTTAAACAACCTGTTTTCAGCAGATTTAACCACAACCACATGTTCTCAATTGCTTAGTCACTAAGATAAGGAGCATATGTAGCCACCATAAGGTTGTGACAAGTGTACGGACTAGATCTTTTCCCCTTTTCCAAGAAACGATCTCAACGGTTACCCGAATACTATAAATACCCATGCCATCCAACCTCATTACTTACAAGAATCTGATCTATTTGACTCTAAGTTGGAACCATTGTTCCATACCTGAGTTATTGTGATCACGATTAGCATTCGGGGACCCTTCGTAAGTATTCTTTCGTTCTTTTCCTTATTTTACTGCTTTTCGAGTCAGAAAGTCAAACTTTGTTTGACTTTCAGCGTTGACCAGTAATGGTCAATGCGAAGTTCGTTTGAACTTCGCAACGTGAGTGTAATCACGTTGGTCATAGTCCCTTGGGACTATGCCCACTGATTACCACGTTGTCTAGGGTCGTAGGGTAGGCGATCTAATAAATCGCCTATACCTTCGAACCCGACCCAGTTTGGTCGATCATTAGGATCCGACCAAACACATTAGGTGACCATAGTAGGTAGGGAATAACCTTCCGAGGTTATACCCTATGGTCACATCGTTTAAATAGTTGTATGATAGGTAGTTTATATGCCTTAGGTAAATTACCAGAATACCCTTTTCATGTATAATTGGTAATTAAGCATATGTAAGCTAAACCTTTGTCACATAACTGATTATGTAACATGTTTAGGCATATAACACTTGACATAGGGCTAGTTAGGCGGTCCGAACGCGTTTCACGCACACGACACGTTAAAGTAGCATAAGCTTCCTAAACGGGTCGTAATAGGTCGTAAACAATTATGTTAGGTTTCATTTAGTATGTAGGCTTTGTTAAACCAAATGACACGAGTCTCTACACTCGTTTGGTTTACGAAACCTCATTCTATCCAATCATCCGATTAAGGTCCGGTTATTAACATAGTTACCTATATTAGGTGCCGTTTGATTCCGAGATCTCTAGCATTACTTGGTGGTTATCTTTAGACATCTGAGCAATATCAAGTGAGTACATAGAACCCCCTCTTTTAAATGTTTTCAAGGTGTTTATGTGAGTACATAGACCCCTCTTTTACTGTTTTCCAAACTGTTTTGGGGTGAAACACATGTGCCTACTTGTTACTTTCATGCTTTCCTGTTTTCACATCATATACCGGCTATGTTTGTTAGTACATTATAGTACATGATTTCATTACATTTTATGCTATGTATGTCCATTGTGTGCATACTTAGTACATTGTTTTACATTACATTTCTGCTATGTATGTTGACTGATAGCATGCTAGCACATTGATTTACATGACTTTTCTGCTTTGTATGTTAACTTAGCATACTTAGTACATTGTTTTCATATGACTTGTATACAATTGCTATAACATTTGGTTTGCATAAACGGGTCTTTATTACGTTCATTAACATTTGCTACGCCGCTCGGTAGTAAGTAGTGGTACCATAGGACTTGACAAATCCCATTCCTGACATCCCGGGTTTGTTTGGATGTAAGGAATGACTGAATCCGAATACAATTCTTTTGATAACCTTGACTGAAAGGGTTATCCGACTGTCTCAAGGCTTGAATGTATGCGTTAACTTACCACATAAATGTTTGTATCAGTGTATCATGCATCACTTTGCAAAACATAACTTTTTGATATATTCAAAATACTTTGTTTTGTACATCTTACTTATGGTTTAAGTAGTCTTATTTTACTTACCATACATAACATTTGTTACACATTACTTGACTACTTTTGGACTATCAACATTTGACATGGTTTATACAAGGACTATTGACTATTGGTTTAAACATAGACATTATACTTTGTTGGTTGGTTTAAGTGACTTAAGTAACGAGATGTGAGTAATATGATACAATCATGGTGGATACGCCGCTGGTACTTCCTATACATAAGTGATTGTATTATATTGCATATCATTGCGTTATTTAAATCATTCATTTTGGACTTATACATTTTACACAAGTGACATGTTTTTACAAGACTTTGGTTTACAATACAATTTATTTTATACAACTCATTTTGCATGGTTATTCATTTAACCATACATTATTCACCTATCTATACATATCATCTGGACTTATTGTTTTTCAAGCAATTTACAAAACAAATCAAATTACAAGGTTCATGACTAAACATTTTCTTAAACTTAAGTCATGAATCCTATTTTCACAAAACCTATGTATCTCACAGGCATTTTTATGCTGACGTACCTACTTTCACATGTGTTTTCAGGTGCTTTTCCGTAGGATGACGATCATGACACTAGGGCGGACCTGTGCCTTAGAAACTTAAAATGAAGCTAGACGATGTTTAATTATGTACTAAACTCTTAAATTCCTGTTTGAAACAATGTAACACTTATGTTGATAAATAAAATACAACTTTGTTTGCCATGGATTTGAAACAATTAATTCTGTTACAACACTCCCCGACGTTTTCCGCCACGTCTTGTATGATATACGTGGTCGGGGTGTGACAACCATCTTGAGCTCAAAGTATTCGTTTTCGAGCTTATGAATGTCATCCCTATGACAGTATTCTTCCTTGATCATGTCCTTGAAATCTTCCCACGCAGTAGCATTAGCAGTTTCCAAACCAAGCATCTGAATCTGTGCCTTCCACCATGAAAGCGCGTTTCCTTCAAGCGTACCAGTCGCAAACTTTACCCAGTTAGCAGGGGGACACTCGTAGACAGCAAAGACAGCTTCGGCCTTTTCAATCCAGTGCGGAAGGCCTATGGCACCCTCAGTGCCGTTGAAAGGGAGAGGCTTGCAATCCATGAAGGTTTTGAAAGTACAAACACGTGGTTGCGCAGGCGCTTGCTGACCTGTTGTGAGAAGCGAAGCGAATAGGCTTAGAGGTGAAAAGACGATGCGGGGGTAGGATCTAAACATCCTAAAGTAACGAGTTTACCTCCAGGGTGAGCTGCGAAAGCTGCAGCCACCGTGTTGAGCAAGTTAGTGAATTGAGCCAGGGTCATGTTAACGTTTCCTCTTCCGCGTCCACTCATTGTCTTCATAACCAGAAAACACAGTGTGAGTGTAACGTCGTAATGTAGCGATAATGAGATAGAAGAGGGGTGTATCTATATAACTAGGCACACTAGTACGTATAGTGGAGCATAAAGCATAAGGTAGACAAACAGGTAAACACAAGTCCAAGCTATGGGGTCTAGTGCGTTGAGTCTTGCCCTTGGAGTGTAGTGTCGTCACGAGTCACGGGTTATAGTCTGGTTTTTCTCAAAAAGACTTTCTTTTTAAAACCAAGTTCACTATGACCAATGGCTCTGATACCAATCTGTCACACCCCCAAAATCCACATGCGGAGTACCACCGCTTGGAGGCGTGACTGACCAGGATCCAGCCATAAATTATACTGAGCATTGATTATAGTAATAATATTCATCACTCATAATGGTTAGTAAGCATCATGGTGTAAAGTTCAAAAGTTTAAGTTAAGTAGCAGTTTAAGAAAGTAGCGGAAGCATAGACAATTTAGTTTGAAACAAAGTTCAGGATTCAAGTTTATTTAGAACCCAACATGTCACACCCCGACCACGTATAACATACAAAACGTGGCGGAAAACGTCGGGGAGTGTTGTAACAGAATTAATTGTTTCATAACCATGGCATACAAAGTTGTATTTTATTTATCAACATAAGAGTTACATTGTTTTAACCAGGAATCAAAGAGTTTATAACATAATTAAACTAAGTCTATCTTCATTTTAAGTCTCTAAGGCACAGGTCCGCCCTAGTGTCACGATCATCGTCCTACGCAAAAGCTCCTGAAAACACATGTGAAAATAGATACGTCAGCATAAAAATGCCTATGAGATACATAGGTTTTGTGAAATAGGATTCATGACTTATAAGTTTAGAAAAAAAAGTTGTTTAGCAAAAGTCAGTCATGAACCTTGTAAATTGTTTTGTTTTGTAAATCATTTAAAAAGCGATAAGATCAGATGATATGTATACATAAAAGAATAATACATGGCTAAATGAATAACCAAGTAAAATGAAGTGTAGAAAATAAGTTGTTTGTAAAGCAATGTCTTGTGGAAGATATGTTATTTGTATAAAATGTTATATGTGTTAAATTGAAATGATTCAAATAACGCTACGAAATGTAATACCATACAAACACTTATATATAGGAAGTACCAGCGGCGTATCCACCATGCTTGTATCATATTACACACGCCTCGTTACTTAAATCACTTACTCAAACCAAACCACCAATGTATAAAGTCCATGTTTAAACCAATTGTCAAAAAGTTCTTGTATAAGCCATGTCAAATGTTGAAAAGTCCAAATGTAGTCAAGTAATGTGTAACAAATGTTATGTATTGTAAGTAAAGTATTGTCCCATAAACCAAATGTAGAAATGTACAAAACAAAGTATTTTGAATATATAAAAAAGTTATGTTTCGCAAAGTAAATGCATGTTACATTGAAACAAACATTTATGTGGTAAGTTAACGCACACATTCAAGCCTTGAGACAGTTGGATAACCCTTTTAGTCAAGGTTATCAAAAAGAAATGTTTTCGGATTCAGTCATTCCTTACATCCAAACAAACCCGGGATGTCAGGAATGGGATTTGTCAAGTCCTGTGGTACCAGTACTTACTACCGAGCGGCGTAGCTAATGTTAATGAACGTATATAAGTCTTGTTTGTGCAAACCAAATGTCATAGCAAATGTGAACATCTTATATGAAAACAATGTACTAAGTATGCTAAGTTAACATACAAAGCAGAAAAGTCATGTAAATCAATGTGCTAGCATGCTATCAGTCAACATACATAGCAGAAATGTAAAGTAAAACAATGTACTAAGTATACTATCAGTCAACATACATAGCAAAACAATGTAATGTAAATCATGTACTATAAATGTACTAATGAACATAACAAGTATATGATGTGAAAACATGGAAAGCATGAAAGTAACAAGTAGGCACATGTG
>JARYGA010050189.1:0-31792 GCA_030545235.1 Helianthus tuberosus | reverse complement strand
AATGAGGTCAGGTCCAGTAAGCTGAGCCTCACCGATCTCATTCCAGCAGACTGGTGAACGACATTTTCGACCATAGAGAGCCTCGAAAGGAGCCATGTTGATGCTGGAGTGATAACTGTTGTTGTAGGAGAATTCAATCAATGGAAGATGTGAATCCCAACTACCACCAAAGTCGATCACACAAGCTCTAAGCATATCCTCCAAAGTCTGGATTGTTCTTTCAGATTGACCATCAGATTGCGGATGATAAGCAGTGCTCAGATTAAGTTGGGTCCCCATAGCAGATTGCATGGTTCTCCAAAAACGAGAAGAGAAGCGAGCATCTCTGTCTGAAATAATGTTCAGGGGAACCCCATGTCGAGATACGATTTCATCCACATAAGTTTTTGCCAACTTTTCAGCCGATAGATCCTCACGGATCGGCAAGAAATGCGCTGATTTAGTAAGACGATCAACAACTACCCAGATGGCATCATGACCTTTCTTAGTGCGCGGAAGTTTAGTAATGAGATACATAGCAATGTTTTCCCATTTCCAAACTGGAATCTCTGGTTGCTCCAAAAGACCAGAAGGATGTTGGTGTTCAGCCTTAACCTTAAGACAAGTAAGGCATTTTGAAACGTACAAGGCAATGTCTTTCTTCATACCAGGCCACCAATACTGAGTACGAAGATCCTTATACATCTTATCTGAGCCAGGATGAATAGAATAACGAGACTTATGAGCTTCATCCATAAGCAAGGTGCGAAGATCATCTAGGCTTGGGACCCACAAACGGTCCATGAAATAATACGATCCATCGTCCTTCAGTTCAACATCAGGCTTAATGTGATAGGGTAATTCCTTACCCATCAAATCTTGTGAAACACAAGCATGTTGAGCCTGAGAGATGCGGGCTTGGATATCAGATCGAGCTTGAATATCAGATTGAACACGAACACAATGAAGCTTGACACGTTCTTTACGACTCAAAGCGTCAGCCACGACATTCGCCTTACCAGGATGGTAGCGAATTTCGCAGTCATAGTCGTTTAGAAGCTCAACCCAACGTCTTTGCCTCATGTTGAGTTCTTTCTGATTGAAGATATGCTGAAGACTTTTGTGGTCAGTGAAAACTACACATTTTGTACCATAAAAGTAGTGTCTCCAGATCTTAAGAGCGAAAACAACTGCACCCAACTCAAGATCATGAGTGGTGTAGTTTTTCTCATGCACCTTCAATTGTCTCGATGCATATGCTATGACTTTGTTCCTTTGCATTAGAACACAGCCAAGTCCCAAATTGGATGCATCGCAGTACACGACAAAATCATCATTGCCTTCGGGAAAAGATAGGATAGGCGCATCACAAAGCTTCTGCTTCAAAGTCTGAAATGCTTCTTCTTGTTTAGAACCCCATTCAAAGGGCTTATTCTTCTGAGTTAGAGCAGTTAGGGGAACTGCAATCTTCGAGAAATTTTCAATGAAGCTGCGGTAATAACCCGCAAGACCAAGAAAAGAACGAACTTCGGTAGGAGTAGTAGGCGTATCCCAATCCTTAATCGCACTGATCTTGGAGGGATCTACATGAATACCTTGTTGGTTGACGATATGACCCAAAAATTGAACTTCTTTAAGCCAAAATTCGCACTTGGAGAATTTGGCGAAAAGTTGCTCTTTCTTCAGGAGTTCTAGAGTAAGACGAAGATGTTGTTCATGATCAGCTTGCGTCTTAGAGTATATCAATATGTCATCAATAAAAACGATGATGAACTTATCTAAATAAGGCTTGCAGACCCTATTCATCAAGTCCATGAAAACAGCAGGAGCATTAGTTAAACCGAATGGCATAATTGTGAACTCATAATGCCCATAACGAGTGCGGAAAGCTGTTTTAGGAATATCTTCTTCATGCACACGAAGTTGATGATACCCAGAAAGTAGATCAATCTTTGAAAAGTAAGAAGCGCCCTGTAACTGATCAAAGAGATCATCAATGCGAGGTAGGGGATATCGATTTTTGATGGTAAGCTTGTTAAGCTCACGGTAATCGATGCACATTCTGAAAGATCCATCCTTCTTCTTGACAAAAAGAACGGGAGCACCCCAAGGTGAAAAACTAGGATGAATAAAACCTTTATCTGAAAGCTCCTGAAGCTGCTTAGATAATTCTTGCATCTCAGACGGTGCAAGACGGTATGGAGATCTGGCAATAGGATTTGCACCAGGTACAAGATCAATACGGAACTCGACTTGGCGCGCTGGGGGTAATCCAGGTAACTCCTCAGGAAATAGCTCCGGATAATCCCGAACGACAGGGATATCTTGAATAGACTTACCTTTGCCTTTATCTGCTACAACATGTGCCAAGAAGGCCACATAGTTCTTTCGCAGATACTTCCGAGCTTGAAAACAAGACATGAGCTTGAGGCTACTAACAGGTTTCTCCCCACGAACCTGTAGGATCTCACCTGTCAAGAGAGGAACATGAACAAACTTCTCGAAGCAAACTACCTCTGCGCGATGCTTGGCTAACCAATCCATACCCACAATAACGTCGAAACTCCCAAGTTGCATTGGCGTGAGGTCAATGGGAAAAAGATGGTCGTTAAGGTTCAATTGGCAATTACGAAGAACAGAATCAAGAACAACGGGATTACCACTAGCAACTTCTACTGTCAAAGGCTTACCTAGTTTCGTTCTAGACACGCGAAGCAATGGCTCAAAAGATAATGACACAAAACTCTTATCGGCACCAGAATCAAAAAGAACAGATGCTGGTTGATTATTAACAAAGAACGTACCGTTAACCACTTCATTGTCTGCTTGCGCCTCTTGTGCATTCATGTTGAAGACTCGACCTCGAGCCTGAGCCTGAACTGGATTCGCATTCACCAATCTTGGGCATTGATTGCGGTAGTGGGTCAGATCCCCACAGTTATAACAAGAACCTGGTGGGTAGTGAGGTCGTGCAGCTTGACCTTGTTGCTGAGCAAGAGGCTGAGCAACTTGTTGAGCCGGGTTCTGAATTGCCCGATTCTGATTAGCAGGAATGCGGAAGGTGTCAGCAAGATGACCAGATCTTCCGCAGTTGGTGCATTGACGACACTGAAGGTGTGGTTGATGATGACCGTTACATCTGTTGCACAAAGGTGCATTGCCAAGATAGGGTTTCTTGGCAAGTGGTTGCGTGGGCTGATTTGGTGCAGCTTGGTTTGCCTGTGCAGTAACGGCGTAGTTTTGGGAAGCCTTACGCTTCCTAGAACCCTTCGAGGAACCAGAATCCTTACCCTTCTTGTTTTTACCTTTCTTGTTATCCTCTTTGTCAGACGACTGCTTCTTGCCCTTGTCACCCTTTCTATGCAGCTTACCCCTTCGAACCTGTGACTCAGTCAATGTCGCAGATAGCTCGATTGCCTGACGGACTGTGGTAGGGTTACTACCAGTAACGGTGTCTTGTATGGAGTCAGGTAGGCCATCGATATACCTCTCGATAGCCTTCTCGAGTGGGGTAACCATTGTTGGGCATAACAAACTCAGCTCCTCATACCTATCAGTATATGCTCGGTGCTCACCACTATCCTGCTTCAGATCATCAAACTCTCTTTCTAGAGCTCGCAGCTCATGACGAGGACAAAACTCCCTCATCATAAGAGTCCTAAGTTCAGCCCATGTTTGTGCTAAAGCAACCTCAGCACCACGGTCTCTCAAAACCCCGTTCCACCATGTGAGAGCCCTCTTCTGAAACACGCTCGATGCAAACTCGGCTTTGCGATTATCAGGACACTGAACGTGACGAAACGTATTCTCAATGCTCTCGAACCATTGAAGAAGCCCAGTTGCTCCCTCAGTACCACTAAACTTGAGTGGTTTAGCCGAGTTAAAACTCTTGAAATTGCATGGAGCATTGTTGTTGTTGTTGGCTTGGTTATATTGAGCAATAAGATTTGGGAACGCAGCAGCCATTTGCTGCGCGATGATTTCTGCCAGTTCGGCATTTGGTAGCGGATTTTCGCATCAAGGAGGCATTCTAAAAGAGGGAACATGAAAGGAATAAGTGAGATGATTAGATGAAAAGAGTGAGATGAAACAAAAATCGACAAAAGCAAAGATGGTGGTCATTCGTCCGTATCACAAAGCAAGAACATCCTAGCGTGTTTCAAAACAAGAACCAAAGAGTACATCACATAATTAAACTAGTTCTATCTTTATTTTAAGTCTCTAAGGCACAGGTCTGCCCTAGCGTGTCACGAACATCCTAAGCAACAGCTCCTGAAAACACATGTGAAAATAGGTACGTCAGCATAAAAATGCCTGTGAGATACATAGGTTTTATGAAAATAAGATTCATGACTTATAAGTTTAGGAAAAAGTTGTTTAATAAAAATAAGTCATGAATCTTGTTAAATGTTTTGTTTTATAAATTGTTTGAAAAACGATAGCAAAATCAGATGATATGTATATATAAAAGATTATTGTATGGTTAGAAGAATAACCAAGCAAAAAGAGTTTGTATAAACCAAGTTATTTGTAAAACAATGTTTAAGTGAAAATATGTTGTAAATGTAATATGTATAACTGAATTGGTCTAAATAACGCTACGATATGTAATATCACAAAAGCACTTATATATAGGAAGTACCAACGGCGTATCCACCATGCTATTATCATACTACATGTTGTCTAGTTATGTAAATCACTTACCCAAACAAACCACCAAAATGTAATGTTTAAACAAATTGTCAAATGTTTATGACTAAACCAAGTCTATTGTCAATATAAACCATGTAATGTATAAGCAAAAGTCATGTATGGTAAGTATAATGAGACTACTTAAACCACAAGCAAAAATGTACAAAACAAAGTATTTTAAATCAATAAAAAGTTATGTTTTGTAAGATAAACACATGTTTTACTGATACAAACACTTATGCAGTAAGTTAACGCATATATTCAAGCCTTGAGACAGACGGATACCCTAAGTCAAGGTTATCAAAAGAAATGTTTTCGGATTCAGTCATTCCTTTATTCCAAACAAACCTAGGATGTCAGGAACGGGATTTGTCAAGTCCTATGGTACCATTACTTACTACCGAGCGGCGTAGCCAATGTTAATGAATGTAGTTTAGACCCGTTGAACAAACCAAATGCCATATCAATTGTAAACATGTAATGAAAGTAATGTACTAAGTATGCTAAGTTAACATACAAAGCAGAAAAGTCATGTAAAAACAATGTACTAAGTATGCTAAATAAACATACAAAGCAGAAAAGTCATGTAAATCAATGTGCTAAATATGCTAAGTTAACATACATAGCCAGACAAATGAAATTATGTACTAATAGTGTACTAATGAACATAGCAAGTATATGATATGAAAACATGGAAAGCATGAAAATAACAAGTAGGCACATGTGTTTCACCCCAAAACGTTTGAAAAACAGTAAAAGAGGGGTCTATGTACTCACTTGAGATTGCTCAATAGACTTTAGATATCCACCAAGCAAAGCTAGAAGGTTACGGAATCAAACGGCACCTAATATAGGTAACTATATTAATAAACGGACCTAATCGGAGGATCGGGTAGCATGAGGGTTTGTAAACCAAATAAGTGTAGGAACTCACGTAATATGGTTTAACAAAGCCTACATACTAAAACGAAACTTATCCTAAGTGCTTTCGACCCGTTACGACCTGTTTAGATAGCTTATGCTACTTTAACGCGTCGTTCGCGTAAAACGCATTCGGAACGCCTAACTAGTCATATGACAAGTAAAATATGCCTCAATATGTCTAATATTGTTACTAAATTAGTTTAGATGTCAAAATTTGGGTTACATATGCTCAAAATGAATTTTGGCCTAAAAAGGGCATTTTGGTAATTTACCTAAGGCATATATACTACCTATCATACAACTACTTAAACGATGTGACCATAAGGTATAACCTCGGAAGGTTATTCCCTATACAACTATAGTCACCTAATGTGTTTGGTCGGATCCTAATAATCGACTAAATGGGTCGGGTTTGAAAGTATAAGCGATTGATTAGATCGCTTACCTTTACGACCCTAGACAAGCACAAATCTAAAAGTGACGAGCTAAACATGTTAAAACATGTTTAACGAGGTTTGAAAACAGGTTTGGTATCAAAACAAACGGTTTTGATACCCACAAGTAGTTTGGTTACAAAATACGTGAGAACACGCATTTTGGCCGAAACTACGACTCGTCACTGAACCTAGATAACGTGGTAATCAGTAGGTATAGTCGCTAGGGACTATGACCATCGTGATTACGCTCACGTTATGAAGTTCAAACGAACTTCGCATTAACCATAAACTGGTCAATGCAGAAAGTCAAACGCAGTTTGACTTTCGAGCTAAAAACGCATAAAAAGAACGAAGGAACACTTACAAAGGGTCCCCGCAAGTATTTGATCCGATTCTCTCTCAGGTAGGAAGCATATACTTCCACTTAGAAAGCATGAATCAGATTCAAATTGTGAGTTGCAACAAATGGGGTGGGGTTTATATAGGAAAGCTAGAACCATTAGGATCGTTTATCGGGAAACGAGCTTCGATCTAGGCCGTCCAAGTGTGCCCCTTGTTTTCTAATACCATTAGAGCCCATAGAAATGGCCCATGGTGTTGCAAAAACCGTTTGTAAGTGGAAAACATGGCTGGAACAGCTGGAAGCAGGTTGTTTTCAACATTCTGCATATCTGGGAGGGCCTCGCGGCCCGCGTAAGGAACAACAGAAGCTTACGCGGCCCGCCTGGGCTACACAGATCAGAAACAAGTTTCAAACAATGGCAGTTTCAGTCCCTGTTGGTGTTTAAAGCCATTTCCGACACGTTTAGGGCCTGTTAAGCCAACTTTAAGGCCCTAAAATGATGCCTAAACATTGTGGACAAGAAACATACTCAAAAATATGCCGGATGTCGGTTCGTTTGGTCGTACGATCGCGATGTTTGCTTAATTACGACGGAATGCGCATAAGCGCGAAAAACGATCCAAATTGCGCGACGAATGGATTTTTCTTATGCCAAACACTAAAATAAAATATTTTAGTGCTTACATAAATTTTTGGATGTCCGGATGTATTCAAAACGTAAGTTATGCGTGAAAATGCAAACTTATGCACTTTTTGACGCTTTTGGTCCCTGAATGAGCATAAAGTTTATTTTAGCACACCGAACTCCTCAAAGCCTATTTCTAAGCTATGTAAAGGATATTTAGGGTGTGTTTAACTTATGGTCATGTTCTGGAATGTCCGTTACAGTTCAAATCGTCATACTTTCGCAGTTTGTCGAATTTAGTCCCTGTAAGTGAATAGACTTGATTTTTTTTGCCATACCAAAGCCTTCAAAACTTATTTCTAAGTTATGTAAAGGTTATTTAAGGTATGTTAAGCATATGTTGATGTTCCGGAGTATTTATCGCGTTAAACTGGTTACGTTTACACACCAGTTTGCGTATAATTCTCCAGAAAGCGATATAGAGTTTGAAATTGAATAAAAGTCGAAACATGAAAAATGTCAAACATAAACAAACAAACATTGGGATCAAATAACTTTATTTCATTGATAACTGAACTGTTTACAATGATTACAAGCACAGATGTCACAGTATTGAGTCTTATTTTATTATGTATGTTATTGTATAGATTAGATTGTGTTTCGTATTGAAATGGACAAGTTTTGTATGTAAATGGCCCATTCGTATGAAAGGCACATTCGTATGAATGGGACATATGGTCCAGTTCGTGCGAGTTGTACATCCGCCCATGTTGTGTCTGTGCGAACTTGTTCACCAATAAATAGGGGTGTTGGGCTGGTCATTTGTAACTTTGGCAACTTTGAAGCGAAGCTCTGCCAAAATCGTTTCTCGGCGTTGTAGTAGCTTTCAATCAATTGAAACGATAGTTCAACGGTATTCTTGTGTGTTTGTTCACTTTATACTCAGATTCCACACGAGATATGAAGATATTGATGTTGAGGTGGCAATTACAGTCATAGATATACGAAGAGTTTTGGATTTGAAAGATAATGATAGTGATCCAGTGAAGGTTTCTGAATGATTATGCAAAGGCTTGTGGTTTTGTATGGGATATACAAAGCACTTTAACGATGCACAATACAACAATTCTAATTTGTCATTGTCATTTAAGTTCCTGATTCATTTGGTGATACATGCATTAGGTCACAGGAAAGGTGGTTATGATGTATCATATGATGTATCAGTAGATTACATCATGTGCATTCTTACATCGTTGATTCTAAATCGTTCGTTCAATATTTCTCATGTCATATTTGATCACATGGTAGAAAACACTAAGGGTGAGAAGTTCTTGCAATATCCGAGGTTTGTTCAGATGCTGCAAGACGATAAGATAAAGAACTTGGAAAAAGATGATAAAGATGAATTGATTCTAGAGCACATGATGCATGAAACTCTACAAAGACTGCAAGTTTATAAGAACAAGAAGGATATTCCTCCAGCAAGATGAACATTCGCAGCGATTGCAAATCCGAATTATGTTGCTCCATTAGAGAACAAGTGGAGGCATGAAGAGAGTGATTTGGGGGATGAGACTAAGAAAATGGAGTTATTCGAAAACAAACGTTCAAAGTGGTTTATTAAAGACGTGGAAAAGAAAAGGAGGAGGAGAACTACACCAAAGCAGACACCAACACAACCATATCTTGTTGATGAGCCGACTGATGATGAAGCACAACATGGTGATGGAAACGCTAAAACTAGTGATGCTGGTCCTTCTGATGTGAATACTACTCAAGAGATTGAAGATTTGGTGACGGCAGGAACAGAAAATGTTGAAAATGTTCAGGGAGATGTTAATGTTGGTGGAGAAAGAGTTGAAGGAATAGTGGAATCTGATAGTGACTCCATAGAAAGTGATATTCCTATGACGAATATTGCACCATCAACACATGTTCCAAAAGCAAAATAGCAAAAGAAGAAAGAGAAAGCATCAAAGAAGAGAAAAGGTAGTGATGACGACGATGCAACTTATGAGCCATCAGGTGCTGAAGTTGAGAAGGTAAAGAAGGGGAAAGGCAGGTTGAAGAGAATGTCACAACCAACTGATTCTCCTAAGGTGAAAAAGGCTCGTAAGAGTACGACAAGATCCATCAAAGTAACAATTGCTAGAGAGCCAATTCAAACTGCACCAAAAAGGGTAGAAACTTCTACAGTTGAGCCAACTGATGTATCGATTCCAACTCCGCCAGGTTCTCCTATTCATCAATCGATACCGATAGAGACTGAAGAAGTTCAACGCACTCCAACGCAACAACATCAACAAGTCCAAGAACCTGAATCGACAACAAAGAAAGTTGCAACACCAAGGCATTCTGATGATTCTGCAGAATTCAATGAAGCTTTTGGTAATATTCCTTTGGGTTCTGGACCAGTGCATTTAAAAGATATTTCAGATATACCATTCTTTGATCATGACAATTTTGAAGTTAGAGTTTCAAAGCTCGAGAAAGAAAAGGCAGCTTCTGATGAAAAGATGAAAAATATAGAAGCTGAGAACGTCGTCTTAAAGAATGAAGTGCAAGTGCTAAATGATAAAGTTGCAAACCTTGAAGCAAGCAATGCTGCAATGAACGAAGTGGTTCAAGGTTTGGTAACCTCAAATGAATAATTATCTTCTTCTAATACTATGTTGAATGCAGAAAATGAAATCTTAAAAAAGGTGGTGAACAACCACGAGGCTGATAAGAAGATCAAATCAAAACAGATCGAGATGCTGACAACTGTATTTGAAAGTAAATTTGGGACAATTGTTCAAGTTGAATACGATCAGGTGGAAATCTAAAGAGCTGAGGCTCAGAGGATTGAGAGAGAAAGAAAGCTGCATAGGAAGCGACAGAAGCGATGAAAGATAAAGGCAAAGATAAAGTTGATAGTGTTACTGACATTACTCAGTTCGAGTTAGTTGGTAAGCCAGTGGTTGTTCAATATAGTGAAGCATAAATTAAAAGGCTTGCTGAAGTTGAACGTCGTCGCAACAAAAACAAGAATATCGATGAAGATAAAGATGATGAGGATGAAGAAGAAGAAGAAGACAATGATCTTCGTGATATTGACAAATACCATGAAAGTGATAATGATGATAATGACGATGATCTAAGTGGTAGCGGTATGATGATAGTGAAGAGATCTGGTGGTCATCAGGTGCAAGATTACCAGGATGATACACTGAATGAAGAAAGAGAGAATGTAAATTCTCAGGGGGAGAAGAGTTCTGGAGCTCCTCATAATGCAGAATCAGCTAAAATTTTCACTGAAGCTGTACCAATAAGCACAGTTTCAACTGATACTCCAAAAGTTATTTATCTCTGTCACGATGTGGAGGAAGGGGAGTATGTTCCTAATTATACACGTGAAGAGATGATGGAAAAACTAGGTGTTTATGATGAGACTTCAAATTTGATTTTGAAGATGATCTTGAGAAGACAAATCCTAACGAAGCAGGTGATTATGTATTCAAAATTATTGATGAAGCAGATAACTTCGACAACGTTGTCGTGGAAGATGATTCTGAATACGATAAAGAAGAGCCGTTTCATTATTTCGGTCAAGGCTCAAAGGATTTCCCAACGTTCGCCGAGTTATTCTCTACACACAATGAAGATGAACTTCGGAGGAGAGTAGAGGAAAGAATTAATGATCAAGGTATTCCAAGAATGATGACGAGAGATGAGCAGAGAAGAACGCAAGAAGTGGTTCAAGCCTGAAGTCAACGAAAGAAAATTCAAGAGACCACTAAAATTCTTGAAGATCTTGGGGATATCTTGAAGATCTTAAAGTCTACGTGATAAAAAGAGAATTCAGGATTCAATACTTCAAATTTCTGAAGGACCAGAAAACGTTACCATTGTGGGACATTGAGGATCTTATAAAAACGAAAAACATCCAACAATGTCTATGGGGTCCAGAAGTTAGATTTCATGAATCAAGGATTTGGGATTATATTCGACAATAAGCTGCAGATGGTTTTCCTGTTTGGAAACCACACTATCCAAAGCGAATAGTGAAGATTGACCCGATTACTGGTGAGAAAGATATAACACTTCAAGTCAAGAGACTGCATTGTATGAAGAACATGCCATTGAAAGAAATGGAGCAAGACTTCTACAGGGAGTTCAAAGGGTGGTATTATGACCCAAAGACTTGTGAAGCGGTGATCTCTTTGTGAAATGAGGAAAATTGGTTTTGGAGAAGTATTCGTGTGCTTGACCCAATGTAGTTGGTCAACTGTTCAAAGAAAGACATTGAATGCATGTTCTTCAACAAAATAGTGTTCTATCCGGAAGATAAGGAACAGGCATTGCAATTCCAAAAGTTGATCAATGTGTGCTTTGAGAAAGATATCAACTCTGGTCACTACTGGAAGTCCAACTGGAGAGATCTTGAACGAGAAGAATTCTTGAAGGATGCAAGTCAAAAAGAGCTGATCAACAAGGAGATCAAAAGAGCAACATTCTTAGTAAGTTTGAAGTTTCCTAATGAGTCAGTTGCTACCGATCAAACTCCTATTGAGAAGGAAGAAAGTAAGAATTACAAAGTTCTTCGACCTCAACGTTCAGACTAGAGAATGGTGGTTGACCAAGGGTAGATTCGAGAGGTAAGCACAGCGAGAAGAAGAGCAAAGACAGAAGATATGGCAAAGCTTGATGAAGACTATACATGAAGACTACAGCTACATCCAAGGGGAGTCTGTGAATGCATATGTCTATAGCTTTCGTCATGTATTGAGTCTTATTTTGTTATGTATGTTATTGTGTAGATTAGATTGTGTTTCGTATCAAAATGGACAAGTTTTGTATGTAAATGGCCCATTCGTATGAATGGGACATATGGTCCAGTTCATGCGAGTTGAACATCCACCCATGTTGTGTCTGTGCGAACCTGTTTGCCTATAAATAGGGGTGGTGGGCTGGTCATTTGTAATTTTGGCAACTTTGAAGCGAAGCTCTGCCAAAATCGTTTCTCGGCGTTGTATAGCTTTCAATCAATTGAAACGATAGTTCAACGGTGTTCTTGTGTATTTGTTCACTTTATAGTCGGATTCCGCACGAGATATGAAGATCGACTAACCGGTCGGAGTATTCGGAGCACTGAAACGGTCCTCACAATAGTTGTGATATAGTTTAGCGGTTACTTGGCGCCCACAACTGTCAACAACCATCCTACTTTGGCGCCAAGCAAAACTGCACTATAAATAGGATTTGTATTCTCATTATCATGTAATTGTTATGTTGATAAAACAATTTTTTCTCTCTAATCTTTCTGCAATACAATTATGTGTTTGATTTTGTGATACAATGGAGGATAATGGTTCTAATAACAATGACTTAAACTCTTAAAAATTGAAATATTATGTTTTGTTCTCTTTATATGTATACATACACATATACATACATACATACGTACAAGAAGGTTCCAATTAGAAGACAAATAAATGAGAGATATGTGAGAAGAAGATAAACAATTCATTTTTTCAATATAAAAAACTTTTAAAATATAAAAAAAATGTTGTAAGACAATGCTTATTTATCTATCTTGAAATTCAAAAAAAAAATATGAACAAAACTCATTGATTTCTATAACCTACACATGTTCAAGTTACGTGTAGGAATATTACATACACATAAGCTAACATATGTGTAGAAAAAAATTAAATGTTAAAAAACATATGAAAAAATTAATTTAATGTGTTTTTATGTATATAACATACACATATATTTGTAAAAACTAAAAAAAGCTTTAAAATATATGAACTAGTAAGAAATTTAATGATTTAGGGTCTTCTTGCACTAAAACCCTCTTCTGAAAGTAAAGTAACTTTACCATATATTTATATAGGTTTGTTTGTACTATACAAAAATGTTAGGTCACAAATGGATGTTTTAAAACAACATTCCAATTACATTTAGCAATTTTTTATTTAGAAAAAAGGGAAAAAAATGTAAGGCTGACGGGGGAATGTCTTCGACATGAACCCGGTGACCAATAGGTCCAGTACATAGAAAGTCACCTTCCAAAAAAAAACTATACACGTACTCGACCCGAATGATAAGAGAGATGATGTAGACCCAAGATCATTTGATGAGCACAACTTTTAAAAGGGTCCCGCCTAAAAAGGGCTGTCGCATACATGTTTTTGCATGACTCATGTTTCAAATTTTCTTTGATGGAGACCATAAGCGGAATTTCATTAGGGAGAGGAGGGGTTTCTAGCCTATCAATTTTGAAAAATATTATATAGGGAAAATTACTTTTTAAGTCTATATGTTTTATAAGTTTTAACCACTTGAGTCCAAAATCAAAATGTTTAAAGCCCTGAGTACCTAAAGCCACTTTTCATAACCATTTGAATCCAATTTTTTAACTTCGTTTGAATTTTCTGTTAGTTTTTTATTAAAAGACTAAAATACCCTTGTATTATTATTATTATTATTATTCTCTCACACACTGAACACACACTCTCTCTTCCTTATCTCTCTCTCTCTCTCTCAACCACACCACCATCACCGCCGCAACATCACCACTGCCAGGGCCGGTTATAAGCAGGTTCAATGTGTGCTTGAGAACAGGGCCCAAACAATTAAAGGGCCCAAAATTTTTTATGTTTTCTTTATATATATTAGCCCAAATTTTTTACAGGCCCCAAACTTTGTCAAAAACCCAATTGCTTAACTGATTAAGGTCGCTGACATCCGCAGGGAAATCAAACGTCGCGTGGATTTCTGATCAAAGTCTCAAACGCTGCAGGATTTCTGATCAAATTCAAAGTCATCAAACGCTGCACCTGTGGCCACCGGACATCCGCAGATTCGCGAATCACGATTCAGATTTCAGGAGAGGTATTTGTTTGTTGTCTTTTGAGTTTTGTTTGTTGATTGATGTTACATCCGCAGGTTCCAAGTTTGTTTAATTATTTGTTTGTCGAAAAACATTCAGATTATTTATTTGTTTGTCGAAAAACATTCAGATTAATGATCATCATCTGGACATCCGCAGGTTCCAACTTCCAAGTTACATCTTGATTTCGATTTTTAAAAAAGATTCAGATTTCAGAATTCAGGTTAATGATCTTACTGTTGTTTCGAGTTTACTGTTGTGAATTAGATTGATTAAGTCATTAAACTGTTATGAATAATGAATGATTGAATGATTTCTAGTTTACTGTTGTTTATTTAGATAATTGTGATTGAATGAATTTTATTCGTTAATTGAATGATTGATGAGTTTATGTTATATGAAGATTTGCGAATAGGGCCCAAATTTTTTATCTCGAACAGGGCCAAAAAAAATTTTGGGATTTTCGGAGACGGCCCTGACCACTGCACCCGCACCAACGCATCACCACTGCACCTCCACCAACTCTGCCCCAACAACTCCGACTGTCAACACCATCATCAACTCCACCCCAACAACGTCGCACCGCCGCACCATTACCACTTCACCCCCACCAATGCACCACCACTGGACCTCCAACACCGCCGCACCACCATTATCTCCATTGCACCCCCAATAACTCCGACTATCAACACCATCATTAACTCCCCCCCAACAGCGCCACACAACCACCATCACCACTGCACCGAAACCCAAACATCGCGTGCAACCCTAACGCCCCCTGCACCACCCTAACCCCGCCTACAACGGCCTTGGCAGACCTGTTAAAGCTGTAAAATCAGTCTTTGGGGAAGCTGCTGCTGAATTGAAACCCTAAAGCTGCAGTCAATGGGTGATTTGAATTCAGTTTACCTATTTTCGTTGTTTTGGGTTTTTAGGTCATAGAAGTCGCTAATTTAGGGTTTTATTTGACGGAGAGTTCATTGAATCGATCTTCACCTGTCGGTATTATCGTCGGCACGTCATCTACTTCACGATTGTTGTTTCAGTCCATTTGTTTAGTCTGATAGTTTTTTAGGTTTTCTTGATCTAAATGTGGGGTATAAACGGTTGTTGTTTCAGTGTAGTTGATGCTAATATTTGACAGATAGTATGTTGTGGGTTGAATTTTGGATGATTTGGTGGTAGTGGTAGTATTGGAGGTGGGTGTTTGAGAGAGTGAGAAAGAGGGATGAGAGAGAGTTGAAAGAGAGAGAGATTGCAGATCTTTTTATAAGTATAAATATATATAAAAAGGTGAAAGAATACTTTATATATAGAGACTTGTACTTTGCATATAAATGACTAAATTGCCCTTGTAGTTAACAGATTAGGTGGATGGTGTTAAAAAAATGGACTCAAATGGTTAAGAAAAGTGGCTTTAGGACTCAGGGCGTTAAACATTTTGATTTTGGACTCAAGTGGTTAAAACCAATAAAACACAGGGACTCAAAAAGTAATTTTCCCTTATATTTATTTGGTTTCTTATTGTATAAGAAATGTAATTTTAATTGGCAAATTGAATTTAAATAATCTCAACTTTCTTAATTTGGTCAATAATAATCCCAACTCAGTTATTTGCCGATAATAATCCGAACTGGTCCACTTTTGGCTGATAATAGTCCGTGTTAAAAATAGCTTCACAGGGTTAAGTTTTTTTCCGAATTACAAACCGATGTTTTAGGGTTTTTGATTAAAACTAGGATACGAGTTGATTGATGTAAAATTTTTCTCAAAATACTACCCCAAGCGACAAAAACGGTGCTTCAATCCGGGTGTTTAAACTTCCAATTAACAAAAATCAAGTCGTTTGGAGCACCGTTTCGAGTTAAGTTTTACATCAATCGACTTGTATCCTTGTTCTGATCAAAATCCCTAAAACATCGGTTTGTAATTTGGAGAAAAAAAAAACTTAACTCCGTTAAACTATTTTTAACAGCGGACTATTATTGGCCAAAAGTGGACCAGTTTAGATTATTATCGGCAAATAACTAAGTTGAGATTATTATCGGCTAAATTGAGAAAGTTGGGATTATTTAAATCCAATTTTCCATTTTAATTTCTAATATTTCCGGCCCCAATTTAAATGTTAAACTTTTGTCACTGATTGTGACTCGTGACCAGCATAACAATAAAAGCTATTGAGAATGAAATTGAACGCACATTGCTACGCTGCATGCATGATGAATAAACCACTAAGCTACACACTAACTTGTGTTAAAAAGATTACATTATTTAAGCTACACGCTAACTTGTGTAGAAAACAAAAAATATTGCTCAAATTGAATAGAAGATTTAGGTGTTGTTTGTTATTTAAGAGGTAAAACGTCTGCAGTATGCGGACCACATCTGCAGACATTTGTAGTTGAAGAGGTGGATCAAACCTCTGCAGTCTGCAAGGAGAAAACTGTTTGTTTTTTAACTTCTGCAAGTTGCTGAAATAAACTGAAATATAAATAAACTGATTTTATTAAACTTAAAAGAGTTTTTCAACATTCAAACATATATAACTCAGACATAACCACTACATGGATGATGATACGATCAACATTCATCCTCAAACAGTCCACACATGAATCCACCATCAAGTTCAAATCTTTATTCTCATATCTCCACACCCCTGTTTCCCCATCACAATCTTTGTCATCACCAATTGAAGAACAAGAAGAAGATTTCACATCTAATTTACTCACCCTTTTATCTTCACCCAATTGGCAGAAAAAGCCATCTCTCAGATCCATAATTCCATCAATCTCCCCATCAAAAATCACTTCTTTTTTCACCAAGAACCCTAATTTGAACCCACACACAACTGTCTCTTTTTTCAATCTTTTGTCACAAAGACCCCCAATGTTGAGTCTTTTGCATCATTGCTAGCGATCTTGATCAAGAATCAGTTTCTGGGTGCAGTTGATTTTGCGACGGCGGAGGTAGGGGATGTCGGCAATGGTGGAGGTAGGGGTGTCGGAGACGTTGGAGGTAGGGGGGTTGTCGGCGGCGGTGGAGGTAGGGGGTTGTCGGCGGTGGCTGTGGAGGTGGGGGAGTTGTCGGCTGCACTATGGAGGTGGCGGCTAGGAGGAGGAAGGGGTGGAGGAGAAGAAGGTGTTAGGGTTTGTGTGGAGGACCAGTGTTTAGAATAGAAGGAAAAGAGGTTAGAATACTTGAGTCCACATCTACCCCAAAAAGAGGACGTATAGACATTTTTTAATGAAATCACTTCGAGAAAACAAACACACTGGAGACTCAAACATCTGCGCGTGGTCTGTGTAGGGCAGACATAAAAGGTCAAGAAGAGCTTTTCACATAAAACAAACACCCCTTTAATATATATAGTCGATTGTGTATGGACGATTTCACTAGGGTATGTTATTATTGAAAAGAAATTGTCACATGCAATAATCTGACTGAGCATGTTACTATTAATGACAAAGAAATAGTTTGTTTAAAGTTTTTTTTTAAATTAATGAATATAAGTTATCAGACAAAAACTAACTTAAAAGTAATTTATAAAATGAATGAAATATTATTAGAAAGGTTATTAAATGAAAGATTCTAATTTGGTATTTTATTATAAAAAATAGTCAGATGAACAATTTAACTGGAAATGTTACTATTCATTATTTGTTACATATAACTAGATTAGAAACTTGTTTATTATGTTCCAAAAAAAAAAAGATTAGAAACTTGTTTATTATGTTGGTTGAATATATGACATATTTTATAATTAGCAATGAAGATTTAACAATTATAAAACGATATTCAAAGATATGGTATATTTAGAAAATAAAAAATACAATAAAAGAAACCTATAGGGGACAAATGTCATTCATTAGAGCTATCTATTTTTTTTTTGTTTTTCTGTCTCTATCTCTCCTACTTAATTATAATACTTATATATAGATATAAATTAATAAATGATAAGACAAAAACAATCATCAATTTTAAATTCCTCTTATAATTATACTCTTATACATTTACCAACCAAATAACTACCAGCACCGTTTCAAATGCAACGCACTGTTTCAAAATTTGCTTTAATCCCACCGTTGAGCCAACATAAATAACCGTCACAATGTCACATAACCATGCAACGCCACCGTTCCAAATGCTTGGAATTATCCCACCGATTAATTAAATGCTATCATCTTTCCCCTAAAGTCCAAGTATATTTGAAAGTCATTATTTTTTATACTCCACCGGTGGTAGACACACCGTTATGGAATCGACACAAACATTCATCCACCGACATGTAATCTGCACAAAACCCCAACGTAGTCGGCACCCGACGGATTCCGCACAGATTTTCAATTTACTCCACCGTCACCGGTTCAACAAGAAGAGACGACCGATGATGGTTTTATTAATTGCATAATCTCGCAACAAAACTTCATCGTCAATTATCATGTAAGTAAATCCATTTGCAACATCAATGTGCACAACAAATTAAATATTAAATGCCACATCTAATTGGTAATACATACCTCTTCCGATTCCGCCAATTTATTCATATTTTCAATACCCTTATTTAACTCCTCAACTTCCATTCGTAAATCCAAATCAAATCACCAGATAGATCGCCATTAATGGTAAAATTTCAACTTGCAATCATTTGTTTCTTCTATGATTTCAGTGTTTCCTTCTTGAATCGCGAATACCCTTACATCTCTAATTACCTAGGTACTTTCAGCGAATTGATGTTAATGATTTGTGCTTTAGTCCCTTCTTGATCATTCGTAAACGAATAAATTCCTCTGCATAAACGCCGTCTCCTCCGTGTATGGGCCATTCACGCTCAATAAACAACAGAAACACAAACCCGTGTCGTGCATGATAACGCCTTTAGTCACAGTTACAGCGCGGTCACAGATACGAATCTATCCGTTCAATTTCAACAGAGAAACCAGACATTTTAGCGATTGCAATTACAGCGGAAGTCGGAGACGACAAAGCAATCAAAGAAACTAAATCTCCGACGACCGCACACTGTTTTGGCCGTCTCTCACTATGACACGCCTGTTGCCATCTTCCTCAGCAGATCTACGGTTCCCAATTCCAGACGCCTTCCCAATGGATCGTTTCGTTTTCATCTCCAATCTCCAACCCGATGAACACAAACACAAACCTGTGGAATGAATTTGAAAGTGAGAAAAATGAAGACCAATGGGATAGACTTATTGAGGGGAGAGCCAAAAAATGCATTCGGGGTCCTTTACGCATGAAAGGAGAACAAAATTTCACATGAGCGGTGGATTTTGTGGTTGTGGCGATGGTTATATAGAGTGATGAAAATATGTCAAACGGCGGGAAACAGTGATGGGGGGAGACGCCTCGGTTAGGTCGGTAAGTGTGATGAAGCCACGCCAGTAGTTGGATGTTTGTGGCGGTTTCATTTGGTGTATCCCCATTGTAACCGTAACCACCACCGATGCAATCACACTCTCACCTTTCTGAATCTCGGTATAGGTATGGAATAGCCTCTATTTCTAAAATTCATATTTGAGTCATATGTTTTGATTAGGAACGAATTAACAGGCTTAACCTAATTATTAGAAAAGATGATGCGTAAGATTATGTATTTTTTGGAATTGAATTATGTTACTTCTTAGAATTGAATTATGATAATTTTTGAGAAAAAGGGTTTATGGATGAAAATGGTAAAAAAAAATATATGTTATCTGACCAAATTACCCCTAAGTTAATTGTTATTTTTGGAAGGAGTTAATGATTTGAACGAAAATGATTTTTTTTTCAAACCTCAGGGACCCATACAAGAAAAGAGAATTAGAGTTATTTGGTAATCAACTACCGCCGCAACGCGCGGGTATATATTTATCAACTTATGAATAATAAACTTATGTGTATTTTAGATATTTACGTGCAAAGATAAAAAGTAATTATTTCTATACATTATAAAATGTGATTGTTTATATATACATTTATCTACTCCTTATGGTGATACATTATATACATTTATCTACTCCTTATGTGATACATTTTTTTAAAGTTTGATCAACAACCTTTATTTACTTTTCAATTACCTAATAAATGATTACAAGTATGAATACTTGTGATCGCCACCTTTCACCTCACATAATTTTCTAACCCAAATCCCTGTTTAAGAAATATATTATTTTTATGTTTTAAAAATATACAATAAATATAAATATAATATTTTATACTTTATACATATTACTATACTTATTTGTCGTTGGAAACTAAATTAGGGAACATAGATTAATAGACATCTTAACATATTTTTTTTTAATTTAACAAACCATATATTAAATATAGATAAGAGATCATGTACAAAAGAGAAATTTTATATGAAGTGTAGGAGAGAATCATGACCACACATTTGTTCTTCTCAATTTAAGGAGGGAATGGTATGATGGTCTTTTCTCCATTTAATTGTGACACCCGACTATTTTGAGTTTGTACTGTACTAGTGTGGCACGTGTTATGAATAAATAAATGCAATATTTTATTTAAATTTAGTGTTAATATATAGTATTTGATGCCGTGGTAAATCCAAACTTTGTTAAAAATTATGTTGGCAATAATAAGATAAACGCTTATCGCATAACGAACAAAATGCGAAACGAACGTCTATGACCGCCAGGTTAATGTTAAAATCCTAAAATATTCCGTTATGATTAAAATTCTATTGTAATCATATTCATGAAGAAAAATTAATTGAAACACTTAAAATCTCTATTTTGCGAATTTAAGCGCATACTCCGCAATACCGCGCGTATACTACAAAATACAGACGACGCAACCAATCGAGGCAAATAAAATATTGTTCAGCAATATTATGGCGAGTTAATTTTTATAGAATGAAAAAAATAATTTTAAACGCCTTAAAATGCGATTAAAACGCGAGCTAAAATACCCGGTAGTCAGTTAAATATTTGTTTTTAGCTACATATATTATATAGGGTCGGGATTTAGAGAAAACGGTAGAAAGTGTGAGGACGGTGAGAACGCTTATCAATCGTCCGATCAAAACAATCTATGGACTAGATTGGCGTGGTGGCATTTTCGTAAATAACATTAATTTTACGCGCTTCAATAAGGGTAAAAGCGTCTTTTGACTACTCCAAACAAAACGCCATATCATGAAAATAAAACGCCAAAACAAAAATCACACAGCATTCTGCTAAAAACGCCATTAGATATAAAACGCCAAACTTAATTATAGTAAAATCCCGCCAAAAAAATCCTATATATACAACAACTCAGACCTTCAATTAAAAAACACAAACAAAAACCCCAAACGCCATATTTAATATATACCATTCGATTGATAAACGCCAGAAAACCCAAAAATCAAATATATTGCTGTCAATAAAGTGTAGCTGTATGGTGTGGACAACATTGTCAGTTATCTTTCTTAACTGAGGATTAACAATGTTATCCAACACCATACAGCAACACTTTATTGATTTCAGCATGATCAAATTTACAGTTTTAAGATGGTTTATTTTGGGGCGTTCTTTTTCTCGGTAAAACGCCAAAAAAGATAACATTTTGGCTGAAAGGGTGTAAACTCAATAACATTTTGCTGCATGAGACAGACAAAAATTATAGAAAAAGAGGTTGATTTCATACGAAAGTCAAAACAGCCAGTGAAGATGCTTTAAAAGAAGAAAGAGACTGGTGACAGTGAAGATTTGAAGATCAATATTTTTTTGTTTGATTTTCTTTTTCAGTTGATTGTTATTTAATTAACAACGCCATATCTGATAAAAACGCCAAAAAGGCAAATGTCTTACACCTTTGGCGTTTATCAAACCATCATAAAATTACTTTGGACAAGTATTATAAAAAAACTTTTTTTATGTATTCTTTTTTTATTTTCCTTTTCAGTTGATTGTTGTATAATAAAAACGCCATATATAATAAAAACGCCAAAACAGCCAAAATGCTTGTTTAAACGATATCATCCCGTTAAACGCCCCCCAAAACTCCAAAACTATAATAAAACTAGTTTGAAAAAGTATTATAAAAAACCTAAAAAAAAAAACAAACTTTAAAATGTAACTAGAAACAGTAACTTCAAATCAGAAAAATTGAAGACAATGAAAATTTATTATATTAGAATCTAAAACGCCAAACTTGAAAGATGGGGCGTGTTACAGACTTCAGAGATAAAGCTTGTCAAAAACAATAATTAAAAACAGTAACTGAAAAGACGAATACTTTATTATAATAACGCACCGCCTAACTTAGGCGCCAAAAAGAGATCCTATAAAATGATACATCTTAGCAACTTCCATTTGATCAAACAAAAAAAAAATAAACAAACGCCAATACTACTAAATACCACTCACTGTAAAACGCCAAAAAATCAAAAATGGCTAATATGCTTTCTTGGATATTCAGTATTGTTATTCGTCAAATTTCACTGAATGAATTGTTAGCGGAGGCGAGTAACTCAGTAAGATTTTGCTGCATGAGATGGACAAAAATTCAAGAAAAAGATACTAATGCCAGTCAAATGGCATTTTGTATTTTTTGTTCTTGAAGAAGGCTTGGATGAGGAGAAGAGATCAATGACACTGAAGAGTGGGATAATTATAAAGATGAAGATCAACATGAAGAAAAAGCGAAAAACCCACCCACACGTCATAGATCTATGTCCCCAAACATCCACAAAAAAAACAACTTCAACAGACGAGCAGGCAAAAAAATCAAACCGATGGGTTTGTTAAGTTTTATATAAAATGCCATATTTTGGTGTCAGTTCTTGTACTATTAAAGAACAATATATTGTGAAGAGAGATCCGATTAGGATTTTTAATTTATTTTCTTCGCTTGTATTTTTTTCTACTGTGGCTGAAATATAATCCAACAATTGTAAAACGCCAAGATAACCCAAACGCCAAAATGTTTATAAGAAATAATAGAACAATGGGCCAACTTGTTTAAAACGCCTTGAAAAACGCCATTCAAATAGATTTCCTGACCCCTGGGTTACAATGGCATACGATTTGAATAAACGCCATAAACGCCAAAATGTTAATAAGATGAAACCACTAAACGCCATTAAATATTGAATTTGGTTAACGCCAAAAATCTTAAAAACCAACAATATTGGGAAAAGCGTAACTGGAAAAGCAAAAGATGAAAGGACAAAAAAGCCCCTCCGCCCTTTTCTAAGCGGCGTGACACGTGTTGGGCCAGGAAGCGTTCTCACCGTTCTCACACTTTTGAGCGTTTTCTCCTGATCCCGTTTCATATTATATATATGTATATGTATAGGAATTATGTGTGTGTATGCATGTAGGTGGTGGCCCCTTGGGTGCCCACCACTTTTCTTTTGTGCCATGTGTTAGACATGGGGATAAGACACAAACATTGGAAATTAGAAAAATGCATGCATGAGGGACAAGTGTCCAAAGTTTTCTACAAAAATTCACCAACAATTTTCTCTCACTCATTGAACCGTCCAAACCCCACAACCCACTTCCATCACCATTTTTTATTTTGTTTACAGATTCAAGTGTTCATCCATCAAAATCAAATAAGTTTTAGTGATCATGGAGCCATTCAATGGACTTTTCTTGGTGTTCTTCATGATTCTACACAAGAAACATCACCATTTCTCAACTTTGTTTATCTAAAGGTAAAAAATTATTTTCAAGTTCATGTTCTTGTTCTTGATGAAAATAGAAGGTTTCTCAAACACAAGGATTTTTCACAACACTTGAAATCTAATAACAAATGATTTTCAATCAAAATAAAAATGGAAGCTCTTGTGTGAGTATGTATGGCCAAATATATATATATATATATATATATATATATATATGTGTGTGTGTGTGTGTGTGTGTGTGTGTGTGTGTGGGTTAGAATTTGTGTTTTGATTGTTGGATGATTCTTGATTTATGTGATTTTAAAAAGATTCTTACATGCATGATCAAAAAGGATTTTTATAAAAGTTCATATGATTGAAGATGAATATATGAAAAGATGAATATATGAAAAGATGATTTTTGGAAGTATATACTTGTATATGTGTGTGTCGTATATATGTATATATGTATGCATGCATATGAGTTTTGTTGGTTAGTTCATAAAAGCATGAGAATGGTACATGTATTGATGATTTGATGATTGGATGAATGATTAGATGAAGATGATTTACTGAATTTATTTGAAAGTTATAATAAATGTATAGTAGATGCTTTTAAAAAAATCTTGGATGATGATGATGATATGATAATCATGCATTAGGTACTTGTACATAATTATATATGATGATTAAATGATCATAAGTTGGTGAACTTGAAATGATATGATATGATGAAATGAGTTAAAACAGAATATGAACAATAAAATTAATGTTATATGATGTGCTATAATGATACAAAATTATGTCATAAGTCTGGTAGCTTTGCATTTTGTACATGAAGCTTGAAAAGTAGTAAAATGGGTGAAATTGCATGATTTATGTGACTTACATGAAATATGCACTAACATGAATATAAGTACCATTTTATTCAGTAAATAATATGTGTTATGTTAAAATATCAAGCCGTGACGATTTGGGATGATTATAGTAAAGTTTGGTACAAGACTATGCGTTAAAAATGGTAAAAATCGGCTTTTAAAGTGAATTTTGTAAAACTATTTTAAATCAGAATATAAACTGATATTTTTAAGATAATTATAAGTATTTTAACTTATATTAAGTACCCTTGGTGTTTGCCTAGTCATACATGACTTCCGACGCCCGAAAACATTAAGTATTGAGAAAACCACTTTTATTGAGAAAACCCGGGAAACTCTAACCTCCCGATTTTTTTTTTTTTTTGAAAAAATTACCACATGTAATATGCATGTTTTTAAGAGTTTTGGGCCAAAAAAACAAAAAAGCGCCGAATGATTATTTAAAAAAAAAATAAACAAATTTCAGCAACTTTCGTGACTAACACGTGTTAGACAAAAAATGCTGAAACTTGTTTATTTTTTTTAAAAACATCCCTTCGGCGCTTTTTTGTTTTTTTTTTTTGGCCCAAAACTCTTAAAAACATGTATATTACATGTGTTATTTTTTTCAAAAAAAAAAAAAGTCGGGAGCTTTGAGTTTCCCGGGTTTTCTCAATAAAAGTGGTTTTCTATATATCCTTACCCTATATATATATATATATATACATATATATATATATACATATATATATATATATATACGAACACACACACACACACACATATATATATATATATACGCCAACATAATCAAAATAAAGATTTTTCGTGAAAATCTCAAAGTTATGGGAAAATTCTAAGTATTGGAGAAACAAAGGTATTAATAGAATAATTGGTTATTAAATCATTCCTACTTAATTTAGGACGTGTAGACCAATTTGAGGGATTGCGATAATATAAAAACGCACCCAAAGGTGAGTGTCACTAACCCTTTTTTTACTGTTTTATATACTGTTTTGGGGGAAGAACACGCCTTAAAAAGGATAATTATACGTTTTTGTATAAAATATGCCTTTGAATAATCTAAAAATATATTTTCGTGGAAATATGGTTTTGAAATGATATGTTATGTTTTTTTATGGAAAACATGGATTTGGAAATGTGTATGATATAAAACTTGTTTTCGAGGAAAAGGAGAATTTAATTGATATAAAGACGTTTCGGGGAGAAACGCGGAGCATGACGGTGTTTGAATAACACCGTATATTAAATTTAACTTTTTAGAAGAATATATATATTGTTCATTGAGGCCGGCATAATGAGTGACCTCAATTACGAGGCGCTTGGCGCAAACGAGCCAATTTAATCATTAATAATATGCGTCGGATGGTTAATAGATCTATTGGGTTGACAATCCCGTCGTGACCGGTAGCTCCGGGTCTATATAGCGGCAAATTTTATTCTTCTTAGTGTCTAGCTTGATTATACCCTCACTGTTAGTATATAGCTCGTAATGTCTTGCAAACTAACGAATCTGAATGATTGGACTATAATTTAATATATAAACCTTGGGAAGATGATCTGTATCAGAGGTTTTCAGAAAACGCTCACGATAGCTGACCCTCGGGTTTTGATAAAGGAAATAAAATTTACTTTCTTAACTATATATGGATGTTTTACTATTAAAAATTCATAGTAAGAAAGTTTTCCTTAAACAAATTGTTACGAATTTGAATATGTGAACCCACCTTCCTTTGTGTTGACACTTGATTTTTACGTGTTCTTCAGGTACATGAGTTCGGCTTCAGGAATTTTGGCAT
The DNA here is from genome assembly GCA_030545235.1 of Helianthus tuberosus. NCBI lineage: Eukaryota > Viridiplantae > Streptophyta > Magnoliopsida > Asterales > Asteraceae > Helianthus > Helianthus tuberosus. The sequence continues at coordinate 5,625 of JARYGA010050189.1, read as the reverse complement.
GTCTTGTGGTAGTTGATGCAATGGTTATTAAATAATGTTTTGGACAGACTTTTAAAACTAATTTGGGACCGAATGTACTAAGATCCCTAAGGATCAAACAATTATGTGGTGGTTATGGTTATGTTTAAACGTTAAACTTTAAATTTTATGTTTAATTAAGTGGTATGTCCAAAAATTATTATTGCATCGTCCACTAAGATATTTATGGGTACCAACCTATGTCACCGTCACGTTTGTATTTCCGCTGCGACGTTTTTTGGGTGTGACATTAACTAGTTTTCTCCTTGATTTTCAAACGTCTATAACTTTTTCATACGTTAATATGTTTTTTTTATAAAATACACCGTATTAACGAGCATTTCATTCTCTTTAATTCGAGCAACATATTGCTAAAGTGTTCTTAAAAATAATGTACAGGACTTTGAATACCCATTACGTGATTACGTGATTTTGAATACCCAGTACCCATTACGTGATTTTGAACACCGGGAACACGACTACGTGATTTTTTAATACCCATTACGTGATTACACATTTAATAATAAGAACTTGATTTTTATGTTTTATTACGTGGTTAAATCTCTAATATACGACATTATGTTGTTATTATAGGCTAGTTTAACTAATGTTTTGTATATAATTTATCCTTAATACGTGATTATACCTGAAATATTAGGTATTCCATATGAAATATTATGTATTACATGTTTTGTTTATACCTAATTACGTAATCACTCAGTAAGGTTTCACATAATTACTATAATGAAATCACGTAATCACGAAATGGGTATTTAAAATCATGTAGTCATGTCACTTAAAATACTATAATGAAATCAAGTAATCACGTAATGCGTATTCAAAATCCTGCAAATTTTTTTAAGAAAAATATAGCAATAGGCTACTCGAATTAAAGAGAATTAAATGCTCGTTAATACGATGTAATTTTTATAAAAAAATATTAATGTATGAAAAAGTTATAGCCGTTTGGAAATCAAAGGGGAAGAGGGTTTATGAGTAAACAATATTGTATTTTCCTATTTTACTATTTTCCCCACTTGATCCCTTGTTTTTAGTTATCTGAATTCTATATTTGGAGACTACTTAATCTCAACCATTGATCTTGCAAATCAATGACCAAACTTCTCTCCTACACTTCGTACACTTCTTTCCTCTTGTACAATAACCTTTCTCAAATAAATGGCCAAACTTCTCTCCTACACTTCGTACACTTCTTTCCTCTTGTACAATACATTTCTCGTTAAATATATTTAAAAAAACAAGTAGAACAATAACAACATTTATCATAATAACAAATTTATTTATAAATAAGAACAACCATCCTTTTACGATACAACATACATCTAAAATTTTAAGTTTAAAGCTATTTAACTTAACAATTACTTCTGTATAATTTGTAACGCCCGTAATTACGTCTAGTAGAAATACCATCCAAAAGACGCAAGAAACACAACTTTTAACATGGACAAATCTTTCGCAATTTAAAAGGTAAAAACGCTATGTCATTAATTCATGATTTTTAACAAAATTTGGGCATGACCCGTCCATAAGACGAGTATATCCCTGTTTTAACCATCAACAAAACAAACAAGTCTACAACCCGTTCAACTAGACACGACTAAGAACCATACATCAAGTGTCAAAAAGTGTAACCACTAACAACGTTATACAAAAACGAGCATTTGACCGAAAACATTAATACGTAATAGCGGAAGCGCTTGATAACCATAAAGTGTGCATATGCTCGCTCCAAATTGCCAAGTCGCCTAAATTGAGGATTTACCTACATTCAACATAATAAATAGATTAGTAATTCGCCACTAACAATTCTAGATAATAAACCCATTCTTTTCATTCTCGGATTATCATCATTTAATCACTTTGCTAACCGTTAAACGGTTCATTACATGCTTACCTCGAATAGAGGCTAAGCATACTTTACTTAACATACCCGTTAGGAACGGATACTAGCATCATTACATCGCTTTCATTCGATTTGTTCATAATGAACAATCATAGTCATTACATTCTTACATCATACCTCGATCCGAGGAAAAACGGATCGAGTAGGCTTTCGTCCATTACATACATAACTTCCCATACCCGGTTCGACTAAAAGTACCGGATATGATGTGTTAACTTTCGTATTTTAATCATTCCTCAACATCCGTTTATGACGGATCTAACTTTACTTTCAACAATCGGATATCTTCAACATTCACGGTTCCAACATAACAATTCAATACACTAGAGATTATTATACATATGACAACATAATAAAAACATAAGGTGTACACTAACGTACCTCGATCCCGCAAGCCTTCCGATTTCCTAGTATTAGAACCTTCTTCTTTCACGCCTATCATAACACATTCATTCATTCATTCATTCATTCATTTAGTACAACTAAACTTTCATTCATTCATCATCCAAATTATACACATTTTTTTCCTAGGCATTTCATCAAACACTTGGTGGTCATCAAATTTACACACATCAATTACAAGCATACAAATCATGAATTTCTACTAGTTCATCCTATAACTCATCAAAATCAATCCAAGTTCATACCTATCTTTTATCCCACATAATTTTCTAAGATTCAGGCATTACAACATCACCATAATTTCCAAGATTTCGCATGACTAAATTCACTTAAATCATCCTATTCATATCACAAATTCATAAAGTGGGTTTTGCTAAAAATCTTTCAATTAACTAAAATAAAGCATGATTTCTACTCTAGGAGTAACCCTAACATCTAATTAACACAAATCATACCACAAACTCATGATTGGGTTGAAACCCTTTTTCTCCAATTCACCAAATCAAGAAATTCGACTTACCACTTCACTAGGTATGCTTAGATAATCGAGAATTTAAGACATGCAGCCGATTAACATTGAATTCCCTTGCCAATTGATGAGTTTTGCAAGAACAAGGGTAAACCCTTGTTTCTCCTGCTCTTGTTCGATCCCAGAAACGCACCAGGGGGTGTGTTTTGGGTTTAAACCTTATTAACCCCTTTTTAGTTACAATTTATCATATTAACCCCTCCTAAATTGAAAGGTATATAATTTAGGCATTTTCCCATGATTTCAATTATGTTTTATTACAATTCAGCCCCTCTAATTCTTTTATTGTTATTTTACATTTTATTTGTTCCTTTTTAAATCTTTCCTTATTTTTAAACAATTTATCTTGAAATTTTTGGGGTGTTACAAGTCTACCCCCTTAAAAGAGGTTTCGTCCCCGAAACCTTTCTCATTCCAACTAGACCAATTCTACCGTTACTTTTTCATCTATTCATTCACGATGCTTACTACGACCTAGATACATTCGGGATCTTGGCAAAAAGTTTCCTTTATGCATACATATTTGTACGCATTGTCCCTCCGTTCTTAAATTAAGTAAATTACTTTCATAATCGCATATAAGTCAGAATCTGATCCAGAGCTCTTATTAGTGTCGTTTTCACCTTATAATGCTAGTTCCTAGCATACATCATCACTAGCGGTTCGTTCATTGAAATTTATTTCAAGTGTATACTATTGGTCGTACAAGCCTATGTTTATGGCTTGTTTCTATCTTTCTAACTCAGCATAACATATTCATATATTTGCTAACAAAAATAAATTGATTTATTTCATTCCACTTACGGATACACGATATAATTCATTATTGTAACCATGAGAAAACCCTATCATCCCATTACTAATATTCTTCTAATTATTTTTTTATTCATATGAGGGCTTAGCATATCATTATACGCATATTATAAACATTTAATGACTTAGTAGTATTAAAACAAAACTACCATCTTCCTAATTACTTTTTCATGCTTACTATGAGCATAAAGTATCGTTCTATGGTTACTACTGTTACTTGAACTAATTAAAACTTTTGAGTTTAGCCTCAAATTTAATCCTTCGCAACACTTTACTATTAGCTCTTTGCATGAACTACTTATTATAATAACCACGACTTCATTGCATAAATCAGTTATCCGTGAGCCGAATCGATCCACTTCTATATATGTACCTTCCGTACCAGAATTGGTCTCATTCATTCATGAAATATGCTCTCACTCGTGAGCATCCTTCCACTAGCTTTATTACTATTACCTCACTAAGAATTCCTTCATATTTATCTATAAATAAATAGTTAGCCCAAACCTTTCATAATTGCGTCCTACATGGTGTTTGTTCACCTATTGTCTTTTTCACAATTTTCTCACGTATATGCTAAAATATATCATACATTCCATTTCTTATATACTATCCCTTCATTTTATTGGTCATTTCGCCAACTTTCGCAGTTTGACCTTTCAAGGTCAGACTAACACCCCTTACTTATTGTGGTCGTATCGAGGTACACGTTCGTACTTTATACTTGCATACTTGTAAGGACTTCATTCACTTCGTTTGACTTTTCGGGAGTCTAACTGTAAATACATTCTTACTTATGTGAATCAGTTATCCTATTCTGACACGTCATTCTCTAGTTGAGCCCTAAGCTCCTATTAATAATATGATCTTTTATACATATCTGTCGCGGGTCAAATCCCTTGACTCGTTATTCATACTTTGCGACGGTTAATACTTTCCAAATTGCGACAATGCATGCCCATACATTATGCTCACCTACGAGTAACAAACTTGACAAATTGAACATTAAATACCGGGTTCAAATGGCGATTGCCATTTGACCCGTATGACTCATTTGATTTTCGTTTTTTAGTTTCTATTCTTATTTGTTTAATCCGTCTTCATTTATGGATTCGAACTTTTAATTCATTACCTTTCATTCTTACTGGTTTGACCCGTGCTTGCTTATGGATCCAACCTTTCATTCCTTACATGGTCAAATCCATTTCTCAGATTCAAACATTTTCCTCTGTACCTTCCTTTCTTCTGCCATATCATTTACCATGTCATTTCTTACGAAACATTTTCATATTAATCTTCTACATTCAACTTCGAGTGTTGGGTCCTAACACTTAATTCCATGTCCTATTTCATGTAGCGCGTCTCGACGCGACACTTTACATCCTATTTCTAGTGGTGTTCCCACCCTTCTTTCTTAAGTTTGTCTTACATTCAATCGTAGGCTTATACTTTTCATTCTTATCTTTCTTATATTGATCCGTTCCTTTAAGAATCGTTAGACCCCTTTTTGCTAGCTTGACCGGACATAAGTGAGATGATTCTCATGTTTTTCTCGAGCTTCGGTCAATACATGACCATCCCTTAATATACCATTTCCATTTGTTTGTTCACCGTATTAGGTGTTAATTCACCTACGTTCTCTAACATGTCTTTTACTAATGAGTATTCTACTTTACACGTTGTATTTCTTACGTAATACTTCCAGCATTTGTAAGTAATTATTATTCACTGACTTCTACAATATAACCTTTTAAGGTCAACCACCACCCAGTACCTTTGTATATAAGTATTGTAGTATGGGTTGTTCTTACTTTCAATTCGAACACACTTACAAAATGCCTTTAGCTAACATCTGAACTATTATCCTTTCCATACCTTTCATTAACATTACCATGTTCTCATTTATTTATACGTTCCACTTAATTTCAATTCCACACAA
>JARYGA010050188.1:0-26665 GCA_030545235.1 Helianthus tuberosus | reverse complement strand
GACATCCGCCTACGCCACCCAAGGGTGCGCCATAAACGGACCCGCCATGTATCTGTCCACGCGCTCATGGGCAAAAATACAAAGGCGGTGCGCGAAGTTCAAAGTGCACCACATTGGGCCTATAGCCCACGTCACGCGCACATATGTACGGGTGCGGCGCACCCTTTGGCCCCCACTAGTGTTTGCCTTTAAGGAAAACAATTTACAAGGAGTGCTCATCCTTATATACCACTTTGAGTTTTGTCATCCCACCTCTGTGGGACAAGTTGACAAAACTAATCCATTTTATTCATCTTTGTTTGTTCCAAACATACAACTTCAAGCTTCGATATCTCATTCATCTTAGCTATATTTGGACATAGTTTGAACACAAACCCATAAATAATTATTTATACAACACATATATAAATATTATTGATGTCCAAAATATTTAGTGAAAAACTCATTTTCACTAAATTTCCAACAATCCCCCACATGAATGGAGATCGATGAAAACATCCAAAATTCCCGATAAAACCTCGACAGTCGAGTATTGCAGGATAGGTAGGTTTTGCCTTTGAACCTTCCTTTGTGAAGCATACTTAGTCTACTAGGGTTTTGTAGACGTGATGTCATTGAATAACCCCCCATTTGTGTAAACGACAATATACATTCACACAATACTTTCCCTAGCCGGGCCATCCCCTTACTATCGTGTCCTATTATGGTCCTGGAACACTAGCCTGGTTCTGCGAGAGCTCTAGGATTGCGCACCCCACAATGCCATTCGAAGCGACCCTACTTCTCTCTCACATAGGTGATTCCTTTGAATCATTAAAAGCATTATGGCTTACTATGATTTCCACAAATCAATTAGCCATATATTATGCTTAGCCTCACAACGTCACTGAATATTATAGGAATTGACTAGGACGTATTTAAACACCCTTTTATAGTTTTAGGGGGATATATAAACACATACACTAGCTTATACATAAACATATATATTAGCTATGCCCCCACAGTGACTACCCTTCGGTTCATGATTAAGTTGTCCTATTGAACCTAGATCTTGGGATCTCCAGTCAGCTAGGTTAGGTTTTCCTCATGTCCCTTTTTCATGGGCTTTAGTCTCATTCCACAACCTGATCTCTTATCAACCCACTGGTTGTTGGATCCAAAATCATCTTTGACTTTGCTAAGTCACCAACGATAATTTAAATTGCGATCAGTTGTTCTAACGTGTTCTTGACTCGCTAGTCACTTTTGCCTTTTAGTCCATTCATAAGACTTATAACTCGTGATCTCAACCTGGATCCAGTTATGTACCTATTCTTTAGAATGACATGAAACTCAATTCATGGCTAGACACGTTTTCACCATGCCTTTGGTGTGTCATGACTGACATCTTACTAGATTGAATCTAACCAATTGGCATTCGAGTCTAATCTACTCGATTAACTCCATATAACCATTGTGTACTCCACTTGGTCATGTGTTTGCAATATATATTAGGATTTCTAAAATTCTTATTGCCAAACCTTCCACATTCAAGTGCAAGTCACCCCCACATTTAAGTGTAATTGGATAGCATCCAAATGGGGTGACGAAAGGTTCTCCCTTTCATTTCGAGTTTGAGAAAAATTCTCAACTACCATTTCCACATTGAAATGCAAGTCACCCCCACATTTAAGTGTAATTGGATAGCATCCAAATGGGGTGATGAAAGGTTCTCCCTTTCATTTCGAGTTTGAGAAAACTTCTCAAATACCATTTCAACATACCCTAAAGGGTTTGTTTCTTAAATGGCTCCTCCCCCCACATTGCTTGCATTTTAATGAAGTTATATTTATAGTTTTGTTTAGCACAAAATTCGTTCTTAAACATCACATATTTTGAATGTTTAAAGTTAATTTAATCTCCGTCGAGCATATAAATTAACAAGTATTAGTCTAGCATGCTTTAGACCACAATACTCTAGCATGTGAACAGAAGATGCATCATTCTGATTCTTCACAGCCTTAAGAGATAACGCACTATCTCTTCCGAACATTCGTTTCTTAGTTTAGACATAATAATGAAATTTATTTCACCATTCCAAACCATCGGTTTTAGGAAGGCCTCAAAACCATAGTTAACTCCATCCATTAGGATCATAACTCGTTTGCCTTTTTATCTCCAAGGCTTCACCATTGACTTCCTAAGGACTTAAACATAAGTCTTAATCCAAGTCACTTTGATGAAAGATCTTTGTATAAAATCACTCGAGTCTTAAGATATAGTCAATTAAATTGACTCTCAACAATAAGACATTCATATATGCCTATAGTGATATATACATTTACATTGTTGTTTCACTAATACCATGTATTGGGATACTCTCCCAAATTGAGGACCAAGCCTTCACATAGTTTAAACAACACTGATGGTGGTAGAAGCATCTACAAGTCCATCACTATAGTAAATTTTCATTAATAAATTTCCTAAATTTATTAAAATCATTTACAATAATAACATATATTTCTTTCATATGTTATATTCTTTGAAAACTTACATGTGCATTTCCATGTTGATGCTCTCAACATTAGATGACATATCTTGTTTACGTGCATTTCATCTCAAACCATGCACCATGTTTCTCACGAACTCGTTATACGTTTGATGTTTTATTTGTGACTTATTACATAAGTCATGATCACAACCCGCTCGTTATGTCCGTGTAAATTAGTTTTTACACTTTGTATCAAAATGTGTATCCTTTTGACAACTTATTAGTAGTTCAAAATAACGGATACACCAATGATATCTAAACATCAAACCTCAAAGTGTTATTATTTTCAACACTTTAGAACGAAATAAACGCAATTACATCGTTCTGTCATGTTTTGAGGTACTCCCTCAATGGAACACGTATAACTTGTTTCGTCTTGAAACTCTAAACTTGAATAATCACAAGTTGTCCAAAATATAAAGTTGGTTACAATTAACTACTCGCAAGTAGTTGAGCAACTTATTATATTTATAACAACATCGAGTTGTTTTTCACAAAATAGTATTTCCAAGACTATTATATGGTTCAAGACGTTATACTTCTCGTGGAAGTATCGAATCACTTATAATTCGCAAAGACATGTTTTATTCGTTCAAAACATTTCTCGTTTTTGCAAGTGTTTTAAAAATAAACTATATATTTTTTATGTTTTGATTACAAATCAATACAATAAACCTTATAATAGTTTATTTAATAAAACAGTTTCAAACTCGCTCATTTCAAAAATAAAACGAATACACATCGTTTTAATAAATGGTTTATCATATTCAAACCATTTCTAATCGCTGTTAGATAATAACGATTATCAATCGTTAAAATGAGTGGTTTGTATGATAACCAATTCTAATATGCTAATTAGAATTTAAATGTTGAACAAACATTCAAAATATTCGGTTTTTATAAAGTAAACCGTTTCTAACGCGCTCATTAGAAATAAAACGAATACACTTATTCTCATAAGCCACTTTTGGTTTATTTAAATGATCGTTTTCTAACACGCTCGTTAGAAATAACCATAAACCTTTTCTAACACGCTCGTTAGAAAATTGTATAAAACGATTACAAATCATCTTAAATAGTTTATCATAGTTAACCCGATTCTAACCCGCTCGTTAGAACTTAACGATTGCAAATCGTTAAAATAGTTGGTTATAAAATAAACTAATTCTAATACGCCCATTAGAAAATTAAATGATCATTTATTTTCATAAGCCGTTTTGGTTTATATAAAATAAACATTTTCTAACCCGCTTGTTAGAAATAAATAATTGACAAAGTCGTTAAATCGTTTCTAACACGCTCATTAGAAAATAAACAACTATCAAACTCTTTAAATCGTTTCTAACACGCTCGTTAGAAGTAATCGATTACAAAATTTGTTTCGAAGTTTATAAAAAATATAAACTATTTCTAATACGCTCATTAGAAATAAACAAATAAAAATCGTTTAAACGTATGTGGAAAAAATCCGTTTCTAATTCGCTCGTTAGAAATTTAATAGTTTAGACGAAACCTTTACAAGATTTATTATCCAAAATAATTGTCTCCAACACGCTCGTCGGTAATTATTTGAAATAATAATCTTTTCTAACATGCTCGTTAGAAAATCTAAACGTATATTTTCTAGCACGCTCGTTAGAAAATCTAATCGTCTTTTAACAAGTTAGTTTTACACAATCATCATATCTAACACGCTCATTAGATATAAAAGATGATATTAAAACTTATTATTCTATAAAATTCTAACACGGTCGTTAGAGATAAAAAGTTTTAATCTTGTTATTCTTTCAACATCAACATTTCTAACACGCTCGTCAGAAAATATTAAAACTTGTTATTTTATAAAGTAATTACTTTCTAATATGCTAATTAGAAAATAAATATATACCAAGACTTTTAAACCCAACATTAATATATCAATTATGGTTACTAAACGCTTGTAATAAATAAATTAAACGTTACAAACATTTAATTTTTATGGGGTTACAAAATATATATTTCTAATACGCTCATTAGAAACTTTTAGTATTTCAAAAACATATTGAAAGACATATTATTTTGTATATGGTTCGGTTTATCTAAACACGAAAGAAAAACCCATGAACTGTAAAACTTGAATCAAAACAGTCGTTTTGCAACCCGGTATTCGGATTAAAGATTGTACTCCAATCATAAAATTAATCCGACTCATTGTACTAAATAAATATTTCCCAAAAATATTTTTAAGATTTTAACAAAAATCCCATTAAAAATATTTTAACTTCCGTGAACCTAAATCCTCGTAGAGAAGGGATTTAAGATTGTAGCAACAATCTTCACGAAAGTCTGTTTTTAAATTGTAGGAACTAGGTTCACTTTTTATTAAAATAAATTACAAAATATATAATAACGAGACTCTCGTTATTAGTGGGAAATTCTTCTAGTACAATACCGGTTACATAAACTAAATAAATAAATGTAATATACAATTTAATTGTACCAATCTTGATTCAAGTCGATGTCTTTGGAAACTTCAACCGCACCTACGAGATCGAAACTCCGCTGCAAGACAAGCAAAATTGTTGACAGTTTTGGTTGAGGCACGTGTTCAACACGCTTCCCTTAAAACAGATTCCGCGCCTCCTCTCAGACGGTTCTGTCTCCCAGGGTACAACAACCGGAACAGTATGTGTACTGCCGGAGATGACTCTCATGCCCGAGATAGCACAGGGTATAATTTGGTGTTCATACAATTAGGAAAATATGAAGTTGAAAAAGAATAATTTAGAGAGTGCTCCTCTCTAAATTTCCATGGAACAAAAGACGAATTTGTTGTGTCTATTTTTCTTCTATCCTCAAATGAATAAACCATATTCATTTTATAATGAGATGCATAGACTAATTCAACCCTCTTAATGATTGTCATAAACAAGGTCATTAATTTTGTAATTAACAAGGGTTTAAACTCTAAATTAATGGATATTAAGTGGTAGTAAAAACAAAACTGCCATTCAACTTACGGCACTAGTGGAAACCGTCTAACGTTAACTCTCTAGTAAGTAGACTGGTTTGACCGGTCGAGCGCGCATGCAGGCGCGCCTTAGTTGAGCCTGCACTACGCTTCCGCGGAAACACACCTTTTTGCACCACGCGCTAATTGGATGCCACTACGCATACCAGGACGCCACCTGGTTTTGTGCCGTCCATACTCGCGAGCCACACGGATGCCACTCCGCATACCAGGACGCCACCCGGTCATGCGCCATCCAAACTCGTGCGCCACTTGCAGTCTTCGCCATAGCCAATGACGTTCGCCATGCGCCTAAGGAGCTTGCGCCTCATCGACATGAGCCATGCCATGACATCCGCCTACGCCATCCAAGGGTGCGCCATAAGCGGACCCGCCATGTATCTGCCACGCGCTCATGGGAAAAATACAAAGGCGGTGCGCGAAGTTCAAAGTGCACCACATTGGGCCTATAGCACACGTCACGCGTGCATATGTACGGGTGCGGCTCACCCTTTGGTCCCCACTAGTGTTTGCCTTTAAGGAAAACAATTTACAAGGAGTGATCCTCCTTATATACCACTTTGAGTTTTGTCATCCCACCTCTGTGGGACAAGTTGACAAAACTAATCCATTTTATTCATCTTTGTTTGTTCCAAACATACAACTTTAAGCTTCGATATCTCATTCATCTTAGCTCTATTTGGACATAGTTTGAACACAAACCCATAAATAATTATTTATACAACATATATATAAATATTATTGATGTCCAAAATATTTAGTGAAAAACTCATTTTCACTAAATTTCCAACAAGTTTCACCACATTGCAATTTTAGTCCCATGGCTTTACAAACGTCAATGTATAATCCTGCATGTTTCTAATATTCTAGCTTTACCCATGTACCATTAAAACACAAAGTCGGTGGCTTTTACGCTACCGACCCTCCCCCTTTTCATTACAATACAAGGCCACCCCTTCCACTTTTAAATAAAATAAAAGGCTACCTCAACATTAAGAAATAATATTTTTAGCTCATACTCTATACAATATAATAAATCTAACCCCCAACTTTGCAAAATGGTATTTTTAGCCGCTATTTCATTTTACTGGCACCCCCAATACTTTGAAAGTTTACATTTCTAATTCTTTTTCTCTTAGTTTTAGGTTTTTTTTCAAAGTTTCACCACATTGCAATTTTATTCCCTTGGCTTTACAAATGTCAATGTTTAATCCCGCATGTTTCTAATATTCTAGCTTTACCTATGTACCATATATAATATGCGTTTTTAACATGTTATTTTCTTTAATGATTTCCGTTCGCTGATTTCTTTTTTTGAAGAACTAATTTGTCGCTAATCTCCTTGAATTTTAAAAGTTTCTATTTTACCCTTTTTCGTTCTCTTACTTGAAAAAAAAATTAGGTACAAATTTATATGTACGCGTCGGTATAAATTTACGTGCGGATTTTTATGTATGTATCAGTATAAATTCAAGTTGATCTGTTTTTAGCTGAAAACTTATCTTCGTAAATGAGTCAGTGCAAGTATAATACGTCTTTTACATACCATACCGAGTGTCGTTAAATATAATATGTTTTCATTTGATGGTATAAATTCGAGTTACTCTGCGTTACGTGTGTTTTCTATTTGTTTAAAACTATAATAAGACCCTTTTGATCATTGTGCATCGGTCGCGTTACATAGCACTTGCGCAAATCCATTCGATATTTGCAATTTACCCGCGCCGCAACGTGCGCAGGTCTATTTACTAAAATGGCCTAAATTAGCTTCCAGAAATGGGTCTGTGGATAATAACAAGTACAGCCCCACCCCAAAGAATAGTTGTGGGCTTCCTCGGGGGTAATTTCTTTCGGCCCAATGGAAGCATGTGGACTACAAGAGGCCACACATTATGCTCTAAAAAAGTTGTACAATTTGCTGGACTGACTTATCATAATGGATTGTATTGTAAACACCGAGTAAATTATGAAGAAGAGTTTGTTTATATTCGTACATGGACAATAACTTCTATGTATTTAATTAAAGAAAGAATGCAGACACAAATATACTTCTATTTATGTTTGTGAACGTTAATTTTTATTTGTTCATTTAATGTACAAAGTTGGACTCGCCTATTAGTGTATGAAAATCGGAGGCTAAGGCTATGAGGTGTGGGGGCTCCATGGGGCTCCATCCATGCCACATCAGCATCCATCACCACACCTTCCAAGTGGGGGCTCCATGGGGCTCCATGGTGACAAAGCCCTTTAACGCCAAAGTTGGTTAATTCAGGTGGGGCCCATTAGTTTTAAACCAATCAAAATTAAAGGGGGGGCTTCATAGGGGCTCCATCCACACCCTCTAAATTAAAGGGGGGCTCCATAGGTGTAACACCCGTTCTTAATAATTGAGGTTTTACGTATCATTTACGAAAAACAATCATGTAATTAAGATTACATATGCATTGGAAAATTTCGGGTTTATTAAAACTTTTACAATTTAAAAGTATACAACATATCATGTGTACGTTCGTCATTTAACATAATAACGATACATAGTGCGGAAGCTTATTTCGTGATCGTGTTCGGTTCTTGCTCGTCGCTTGATCTTCATCCGTGCACTCATGGCATTCACCTATGATCAAAACCAACTTAAAAGTTAGTTTTGATAGTCAAATATTAAGTTCAAACAAGTACAGGGGCTAAAAATGACAAAAAATAACAATTTTCGGAGTTTGGGGGCTAGGTGTGACGCCAAGGGCCTAGGCGTCACACCTAGCCCCTGTTTTCACAGCCTTTTGCTTCAGCTGATGCTGTACATACTCAGCACGATCTGATTTCACAGAAACGGCCATAACTTCTTCGTTATTGATCCGTTTTACCCGATTCTTTTTCCTACGCGTCCGTATTTACTTAATATAATACCTCTTTCAACTTCTATACTTAATCTAAGTATTTACTTAATCATAAAACTTGTTTCCAAACAACCTTTAAAGGTTGTTTGTTCGAATTTGTTAACAAGGGCGTTTTGGTCCTTTTTAGTCTTTCAATTACGACAAGGTCTTTTGAGAGCATGTTTGACCCATGATTCTTCTTTTGAATTATGATCTTGCTCGAAAAGTTAATATGCTTTTCAAAACGCCACTACCCTCTTTTAAAACATTCGGTTTACCCACTTAAGTAACCATTGTCTATCTAAGACTTCATTAAATACTCATTGAACCTTACGTTCTCAATGAATCATTACTCTATTACACATACCTGGCTCGGGTCAATGTATTGACCTGATTTAATGCCTTGCTATAATATTCGCTAAATAGTAGCGATGCAAATATCATTTCTACATTTATTCCTAAAATCATATAACTCGACAAGAATCATTAGTCGCTATTATCAAAAGGTGGCATCTTCACCCTTTGACCCGTTTGGTCTAAATGACCTATTATATTGGCGAGATGACATGTATTTTCATCTCGACTATATGACTCGCTCCGATTTACATCGTGCGGTCGCTTTACTTATAATTCATTTCTTAACACTTTTCGGCCTATTAAGGCTTGCTTTTCATAAGTGTCTTTTAAAGCTAATAGTTATGGTCGATGCATGACCAATTTACTGTTTTACCCTTATTGTTTGTTTTGGTTTACCCTATAAGGCAACCATTCAAAAATTTATTTTCCATTCGTCATAAAATGATCAAATTGCCGATTTAACTCCTTTTAAACCATCAACATGGTTTCTTGTCATACTCGACTATCTTGTTCCGTACGTTTACACGCCGGAACATCATACCTCAATTATGTATTTATCTTATTCGTAACTAATACAATAAGAGAATACTCTAAAATATAAGACTAGTGTAAGTTATACTTACCTTACTTCCAAATTATGCTTTTTCCGTCATTCTTTCTTCGTTTGACCCGCTTTGTTCCCAAGCTTTCACCTAGCTTGTTACTCGTCAAACTATCATTGCAAATTGTAAGATGGTTAGATTAGTCATAATTATTCACGACTATTCCATCTCACTTATTTCATACGTCGAAACTACTATTCGACTTCATGATTAGTTAACTTAGCTTTTTAAAGTTAACCACTTCAAATTACAAGGTTCACAACATTAAGTCTAAATCAACATTATATTTAGAACCCTTCTCACTTCATATTACGCGTAATCACCATATCATTCAAATGCGCGTTTTCGCTCTAATTTCAACACTTTAGTTTTCACTTAGGCATTTTAACAAACACCTAGTGTGCATACATTTTTACACATTTACAACTAGTTCATAACTAGTTATTTTTACCAAGATAAACATCAAAATTCACCACTATCACTTATGATCAAATACTCAAACTTGCAAATTGTTTAAGTATTTCCCGATTACTAACATGCATGATGATCCTAATCACAATCATATCATCAAATTCATCATATGATTAAAACCCACTTAACCTAGTGTGGTAAATCATTCAATCATTCAATCCATAGCATGTTATGTATGATTTTCACTTAGGGTTTTGTTCCTAAGCAAATATACATCACTAATCTAGCCATAGCTTCTCTAATCCATGCCTAATTCGCGATTAGGATGATTATCCAATTTTTACAACTTCAAGATTGTTAGAAATTCGACATACCTTACGATCCTCTTGACTTGGTGACCGTTTCTATGTGTTCAAATCCGAATTTGACCCTTGTTTGATCCTCCAATTTGAGGGTTTTGTTGAAGTTTAGGGTTGAGCTCCATGGGAGCTTTCCTGAGATCGATCCAGAACACACATGTGTGTGTGTGTTTGTGTTTTGTGTAGTTAAATAACTTTTCTAGTTATCCCACTTTAACCCCTCGTGTTTGGTTCGTTATTAAGTAGGCCACAACCTACTTATTTTTAACCATATTCCCACTTATTAACTAGGTTTAATATTCCTAGTTAACTTAGCGGGTTCAGGAATATTTATGGCTAAGTTTATTTTAAGTCCCGTTAGGTCGGCCTTCTATAAACTTTATTTCCTCAAAAACCTTTATTCTACTTTTATTTAATATTAGGTTTATTTATTTAAAATCCTAATATTCACCGGGTTACTTTTACCACTAACGGTATTTTACCCGTCTTTTAGTATTAACATGGGTTAATTACCAAACCCATTTTCGGGGTGTTACAAGTCTACCCCCCTTAAAGAGGTTTCGTCCTCGAAACCTTTTCTTACATAATTTATTGAGTTTCAACCCAATGTACATAAACTGAGTAACCTTCTAAGCATTACTCACACTTTGACCATTTGTTAGTGTCATTAGACAAATATGGTAACATCTTTTAATTACACAACATATGTATCTTTTATGCGAATTTACGCAACTCAGAATAACGCCATCTGGTCATTTCGACTTATTTGTTTAACTTAGCGAAATCCATCGCCTTTATACTTTCGGATTCTTTGTGAATCCGTTATTTTCACCCATTTGGATGTTTCTAGTGAGATCTTTCACTGTTTACAAACAGACCCCTTTTCTTTACGAACTTATTCGTTTGGTTCATTCGTACAGCATTCGCCACTAAGATGAATTTCCTGATTTTATCTTATTTATTTAGCACTATCTAGATGTGCTATTAATGGAATTCTACAAGGCATATTACCACATACCTTCCGGCTTTATCCTTTTTATCGTGCCTTTACTCGATCTGACTTCCCAACACTTTGCTTATGTTGCCTTGTGATCGCTTAGTATAGGCGATCAATACTTTTCGTTATTATGACCTCATGGACCATCACTGCCGTTTTGTACTCACTTACCTTTATTATTTGGCTTGACTGAGTAGCCATTTGGCCACTTGGTCATACACGCTTATCAACTATGATTATTTCACGCTAATCTTAATATAGATAGCGTGTTGAACACTTACTTAATTTAAATATTGACCTTAACCGGCCTCACTGACTAGTCTTGTTAGTCCAGTTACTTTATACCCATCTCTCGGGCTACTATGTGATTTTATTTCACATAACTTTCCTGACCGTGATCGCGTCACGTCGTGTTTTAGGTTTATTTCCCAATCATCTCATACTATATATGTTTGATAAAACGTTGTTTTTGACTAAAACGGAATTTTAGTTTAATGTTTTATCTTTAATTTATGTCAAGCAATTTTGACGACTTGGCATTTACTCTTTTACAGTCTTTGTTTTACGCGAGGATTCTCACTGGTTCTCTCGCTTCATTTCTATATTCCGACTTTGTCCTCGAGTTTGACGTTTTACAAAAACGACTCGTTTAGAGACATATTCGCATTTTCCGGGTTCGAGTGTAAGTACACTCCCTCCCAATGCTTGTCTAAATCATTTTTCATGTTTGCGTTTTCTGGGTTCGAGTGTAAGTACACTCCCTCCCAATACTTGTCTAAATCATTTTTCATGCTTGCGTTTTCTGGGTTCGAGTGTAAGTACACTCCCTCCCAATACTTGTCTAAATCATTTTTCATGCTTGCGTTTTCTGGGTTCGAGTGTAAGTACACTCCCTCCCAATACTTGTCTAAATCATTTTTCATGCTTCTTTGTCCCTTCACTCGGGCTCATCATCCTAATGTAATACGCTTCCGTCACCCGGCTGTGCGTTTACATTATTATCGATTATTTTGCTCATTTGATTCATTTGGGTACTTTTAAGTTAGTCCCATTCACACCGCCCTTACTACATCGGATGTAAACGTGTCCGCCATAAGAAGTTCATGGTATCATATGCCACTACTTACTTGGCCAGAGTAAGCGATTAACACATGACACACATGACCTTTTTATAGTTTTCATATCACGCCCTATGTAAGTAACGCCTCTATTTGTTTCTCTTGGAAACAATATCCCGAATACATTTTCTATTCGGGTTTTTTCCAAGTTTTTAATCTACATATGCAACTTTCAATTTTCTACTTATTTGTTGCATATTACTATTTGTGCGATTATTTAAAATGTGCACCTGGTAATGTTTGCCCCAACGGGCGTTCCTTGCCATTAACCTTGTTCGCGGTCGTTACGCGATTTAGTCCTCGGTGAGCATGCTCCCCTCGTCATACTTCGGACCGTTCCATCATCATATCCACAATTCGTTTGACTCTCGTCGTCTTCAAACGCGAGTGTCCTTACTTCCAAATTAAAACATTCACAAAGTTAGTAACGTCAACTTCAATAATCGCCCGTATTATAATACAAGGCTTTTTCTACTGTACGCGTCAACGCGCGTATTTTCGTCAACTATATCAATCATTTTAATTGGGGTAACGTGTATCACACGATAGCCCTATGTGTTGTTTACAACACTTTAGCATGCTAAACTATTAACATACTTGTACTTACCGGATTTGCGATCAAGCTTTGAACCGAACACCAATCTTTATTAAGAGCATAAGGTTTAAGTCCAAGCATAGTTTTCCCACCATACTTGAATCTCTTAAACCAAGGCTCTGATACCAACTTGTAACACCCGTTCTTAATAATTGAGGTTTTACGTATCATTTACGAAAAACAATCATGTAATTAAGATTACATATGCATTGGAAAATTTCGGGTTTATTAAAACTTTTACAATTTAAAAGTATACAACATATCATGTGTACGTTAGTCATTTAACATAATAACGATACATAGTGCGGAAGCTTATTTCGTGATCGTGTTCGGTTCTTGCTCGTCGCTTGATCTTCATCCGTGCACTCATGGCATTCACCTATGATCAAAACCAACTTAAAAGTTAGTTTTGATAGTCAAATATTAAGTTCAAACAAGTACAGGGGCTAAAAATGACAAAAAATAACAATTTTCGCAGTTTGGGGGCTAGGTGTGACGCCAAGGGCCTAGGCGTCACGCCTAGCCCCTGTTTTCACACCCTTTTGCTTCAGCTGATGCTGTACATACTCAGCACGATCTGATTTCACGGAAACGGCCATAACTTCTTCGTTATTGATCCGTTTTACCCGATTCTTTTTCCTACGCGTCCGTAATTTAATCCTCCATCTTATGGAGTTAAAATACTACATCCAACATAAGAAATTTTGAGACTTCTAAGCCTTTGACTCGTTACCTTTTTACCGAATTTTAACCCGTTTATGCATTTTATCAAACAAACGTATTTGTTTGATTCCTATATTACATACACTTCTACAAATTAATGTTACCTACCATATTAGGTTCTAATCATAGGTTTATTACACAATTTAAACCCGTTTTCGCTTGTATGCTTATTTTGACCCGTTAAGGGTATTTAAGCACTTTCGAGCCTAAAATCGCTCTCGATTGTTTCTAGCATTTCATCACCACATTTCTTATCCTATAATCTCCCACCACAATTCTGTTTATGGCGGGTTTGATGTGGTGATCTATATAAACCAAATTTTACCTCTCGAATCATTATTTTACGGCAAAAACTCAAATAGTACCGTTTGACTAATATAATACCTCTTTCAACTTCTATACTTAATCTAAGTATTTACTTAATCATAAAACTTGTTTCCAAACAACCTTTAAAGGTTGTTTGTTCGAATTAGTTAACAAGGGCGTTTTGGTCCTTTTTAGTCTTTCAATTACGACAAGGTCTTTTGAGAGCATGTTTGACCCATGATTCTTCTTTTGAATTATGATCTTGCTCGAAAAGTTAATATGCTTTTCAAAACGCCACTACCCTCTTTTAAAACATTCGGTTTACCCACTTAAGTAACCATTGTCTATCTAAGACTTCATTAAATACTCATTGAACCTTACGTACTCAATGAATCATTACTCTATTACACATACTTGGCTCGGGTCAATGTATTGACCTGATTTAATGCCTTGCTATAATATTCGCTAAATAGTAGCGATGCAAATATCATTTCTACATTTATTCCTGAAATCATATATCTCGACAAGAATCATTAGTCGCTATTATCAAAAGGTGGCATCTTCACCCTTTGACCCGTTTGGTCTAAATGACCTATTATATTGGCGAGATGACATGTATTTTCATCTCGACTATATGACTCGCTCCGATTTACATCGTGCGATCGCTTTACTTATAATTCATTTCTTAACACTTTTCGGCCTATTAAGGCTTGCTTTTCATAAGTGTCTTTTAAAGCTAATAGTTATGGTCGATGCATGACCAATTTACCGTTTTACCCTTATTGTTTGTTTTGGTTTACCCTATAAGGCAACCATTCAAAAATTTATTTTCCATTCGTCATAAAATGATCAAATTACCGATTTAACTCCTTTTAAACCATCAACATGGTTTCTTGTCATACTCGACTATCTTGTTCCGTACGTTTACACGCCGGAACATCATACCTCAATTATGTATTTATCTTATTCGTAACTAATACAATAAGAGAATACTCTAAAATATAAGACTAGTGTAAGTTATACTTACCTTACTTCCAAATTATGCTTTTTCCGTCATTCTTTCTTCGTTTGACCCGCTTTGTTCCCAAGCTTTCACCTAGCTTGTTACTCGTCAAACTATCATTGCAAATTGTAAGATGGTTAGATTAGTCATAATTATTCACGACTATTCCATCTCACTTATTTCATACGTCGAAACTACTATTCGACTTCATGATTAGTTAACTTAGCTTTTTAAAGTTAACCACTTCAAATTACAAGGTTCACAACATTAATTCTAAATCAACATTATATTTAGAACCCTTCTCACTTCATATTACGCGTAATCACCATATCATTCAAATGCGCGTTTTCGCTCTAATTTCAACACTTTAGTTTTCACTTAGGCATTTTAACAAACACCTAGTGTGCATACATTTTTACACATTTACAACTAGTTCATAACTAGTTATTTTTACCAAGATAAACATCAAAATTCACCACTATCACTTATGATCAAATACTCAAACTTGCAAATTGTTTAAGTATTTTCCGATTACTAACATGCATGATGATCCTAATCACAATCATATCATCAAATTCATCATATGATTAAAACCCACTTAACCTAGTGTGGTAAATCATTCAATCATTCAATCCATAGCATGTTATGTATGATTTTCACTTAGGGTTTTGTTCCTAAGCAAATATACATCACTAATCTAGCCATAGCTTCTCTAATCCATGCCTAATTCGCGATTAGGATGATTATCCAATTTTTACAACTTCAAGATTGTTAGAAATTCGACATACCTTACGATCCTCTTGACTTGGTGACCGTTTCTATGTGTTCAAATCCGAATTTGACCCTTGTTTGATCCTCCAATTTGAGGGTTTTGTTGAAGTTTAGGGTTGAGCTCCATGGGAGCTTTCCTGAGATCGATCCAGAACACACACATGTGTGTGTGTTTGTGTTTTGTGTAGTTAAATAACTTTTCTAGTTATCCCATTTTAACCCCTCGTGTTTGGTTCGTTATTAAGTAGGCCACAACCTACTTATTTTTAACCATATTCCCACTTATTAACTAGGTTTAATATTCCTAGTTAACTTAGCGGGTTCAGGAATATTTATGGCTAAGTTTATTTTAAGTCCCGTTAGGTCGGCCTTCTATAAACTTTATTTCCTCAAAAACCTTTATTCTACTTTTATTTAATATTAGGTTTATTTATTTAAAATCCTAATATTCACCGGGTTACTTTTACCACTAACGGTATTTTACCCGTCTTTTAGTATTAACATGGGTTAATTACCAAACCCATTTTCGGGGTGTTACAATAGGTGACTTGGATCCTAGGTGGACTTGATAAAGCCCCATGGGGCTCCATCCACACCTCATAGCCTAAGGGTGGGGGAATGTGACAACCGGCATAAATCCGGTAACTTCCATACCATTAAATAACTATTTATTGTCTGCAATTATATGTTTTAAATGTCAACATTTTATGTTTGCATGTCATACATTTAAATCATGCATGTTATACATTTCATTTATCGCATTATGAAACAATTTAAGCATTGCGTCAAAACAATTAGTAAACTCACCGGTTAGATAGGCTGTGTCAGCACAGCCTCAGTACTCAGCTAAATAGTAGATTTAGGACTTAGATGTAGGTCCGACATCAAAAACATATCAAAGCCCAAGTGGGGAAAACAAGTATAATAGTTAACACTTTCCGGAAAAATTTAACGAACTTAAAAGTGACAGTTTTGGACCATAAATGGCAATTTTTCGCAGGATTCAGAATCCGACAAATTATACAAGTCCAGAAATGTTGTTAAACATAAAAAACAACTTAAAAAGTATTGGGAATACTTTTAAAACACAAAAACATATAATACCTTATAAATTACATAACTTAACATTTTAGCGAACCGACAACGAAACGAGCACCAACCAATTATTCGGACATTACCAAAACACCAAATATGGACTAGTAATATTGACACGTAACCCCCCCCCCCCCCGCCCCACTCTTTTAGACGTTTATAAGTGGGGCACACAAGCCCCCACTTTGTCTCTAAATGTTAGCCTAAGATTTGTTGGATAATTGGAAGCTTAATGTGGATGTGTATGCACTTGGATATAACAAGAAATCTTATCTTCTTCCTTCATTCATTCACTCAAAATTTCAAACCACATTTCTTTCTTCTCTTCCCTAAAACTTTTGGCCAACACTTCACAAAATCACCTCCATCTTCATTTGATCTTCAAGCCATTCCAAGTGTTCTCCAAGGTGTAAGAAGGCTAGCAAAGGAAGGTTCAAGTGTTGGATGCTTAAGGACCTCTCAAGGAAGCTATTAACCACCATCTTCATCTTCTCACATTCTTCTTGTTCATTATGCCACTTTCCTAGCCACTAGAGCTAGTTGTGAGTCTTCTAAACCTTTGTTTTGATGTTCGTAGTGTAATGATAATGTACAAGTTAAACCATCAAGAACACTAAACTTTAAAACATGAACAAGTAAAGAAATGAGAATATCTAACTTGAACAAGTAATTTTTAGTGTTGTATGAAGTTTGTGATGAAGTTGTTGTTTGTTTTGTGACTTTGATAAGATCCATCACATGCATGCTTGTTAGAAGCATAGATCTAACAAGTATACACATGGATCTTGAAAGATCCATGATGAACATGCTAGTAAACTTGAAGATCTTGAAAATGAACTTTTAAGTTTGCTAAAAATGAAATAACCATGTTTATAAACCTACTAACAAAAAATAAAGTGTCAAAAAAGTTTATAAAAATTAACTAGTAAGCTTTGTTTTAAGTAGATATACATGTTTAAAGTGTAGATCTAAATTACTACAAGTTTATGTGAAAGTTCAAGTTTGTTACATGAAAAGTATGGATGATTTTGAAGATTGTTACTTGCAAAGTTTGTTGATGATTGAGTTTTGATCTTGAAAAGAAAATAAACACATGTTTTAAACATGAGAAAACCTCTATTTTTTAGGGGAAACTATAGCAAAATTTTTGTAGAATTTAAACACTTAGAAAAATATATTTTTCAAAGACTTTTTACAAGAAATAAATTAAAAGTGTTTAGCCATAATTTTTCACTAATTTTTATACAAAATATAAGTTAAGAAAATAGTGTTTTTCTTGAATATTAAAATGGGTATAAATATATATATATTTAGGGCAAGTTATATATATTTAGATGTCACCCAAAAATTTGTGTGTTTATTTGTATATTATGTGTAATATTTACTAGTATACAATTAGGGCCAAAAATTACAAAATATACACAAAGGAATGCACATATAAAATACACCCAAAAATACCACCAAATATAACTAAGTATAAAAATACTTATACTTGCCCAAGTGGGTGTATGGACAAAAATACAAAATATATATTTATATATATTTCCTTACCAAGAATTATGGACATTTAGACTATGGACTTTATGGACAAAAATATATATAAGAAGAAGCAAAAATATATATATATATATTTAACAGGTGTGACAAAAATATATATATATTAAACAAACCTTAAAATATATCAATTTTTAAGAAATATAAATTCCGGAAAGTATAAAATCATAAGAAATGATTTTTGACATTAAACACAAAATACATAAATGTTTACACCAAAATACATGTATACTTGCCTAAGTATACATTTGGTAAAATTACAAATATATTTATACTAAAATAATATTGAAAATATTATTTATTAAAAGTATAAATCGACGTTGACTTGCTCAAACTAATACAAAGACAATTATACACCAATAATACAAGAATACAGATACAAAGATAAGTTAAAAATATATTATTTATCTTTAACACAGATTGTATACAAAGATTCAATATATATATATATATATATAGGATAAGGTTCATGCGAGAACCACCTTTATTGCGAGAACCGCGAGAACCAATGTGAACACAACCCAAAATAGCTAAAAAAAAAAACCTAACCCCACCCCCCTCCCCGCCCAAAAAAAAAAAAACCTAACCCCCCCCCCCCCCCAAAAAAAAAATTAACCCCCCTCCCCCACCCCCCAAAAACCTAAACCCCCCCCCCCTCCAAGTTAAAATGCTAAAAACTAAACCCCCAAAAAACCTAAAAAAATCAAAAAAAAAAATCTAAAAAACACACAAAAAAAAATTTAATATTTTTTTACATTAAAATCGCTACTTTTAGTAGCCAAAAAATTTTTTTTTTTTTTTTTAAAAAAAAAATTTTTGGCTACTAAAAGTAGCGATTTTTTTATAAAATATATTTAAAAAAAAAATTTGTGTTTTTTAGGTATTTTTTGTTGTGTTCACATTGGTTCTCGCAATTCTCGCAATAAAAGGTGGTTCCTAATGGATCCTTCTCCTATATATATATATAACCAAAAATACCTTAAAATAGCTAAAAAACACACAAATTTTTTTTTTATTTTTTATAAAAAAATCGCTGGATTTCGTTACCAAAAAAAAATTAAAAAAAAATTTAAAAATTTTTTTTGGCTACTAAAAGTAGCGATTTTAATGTAAAAAAGTATTAAAAAAAATTTGTGTGTTTTTTTGATTTTTTTATGTTTTTTAGGGGTTTAGTTTTTAGCATTTTAGCTTGGTGGGGGGGGGGGGGGGGGGGGTTGGGGGGTTAGGGTTTTTTAGGTATTTTGGGGGGGTTTAGTTTTTAGTATTTAGCTTTGGGGGGAGGGTGTAGGTTTTTTTGGGGGGGGGGGGGGGGGTTAGGTTTTTTTAGGTATTTTTGGTTGTGTTCATATTGGTTCTCGCGGTTCTCGCAATAAAGGTGGTTCTCGCATGAACCTTACCCTATATATATTTTTACAAATAGAAAATACAATTTAAATTAACGATAACGCGTCGAACGGGTGAACCTGACTACAATGGGCACGGGCCACACATGTCTCGGACATGCACATCTTACTCGTGTGAGGCACGAAGCCGCAAGAAGAACTAGAACCGTAAACACAATCGCAAGTAAACAAAACTATATATATTTGGTGAAATATATCATGACAACTCTAGAAATATACACCTAAGACAAAACAAATACATAAACAAGATAGATAAATTATACATAGTAAATCACAAGTTTAGGTGATTAACATATTTAGAACACTTATAGGTACGTCGCAAACCAAGAAGAGTACCGGTGAAGTAGTACGTATCAAGACGCAAAACTGTGAGTTCATGTCCCATCTTTTAAATGTTTTCTAGTTTTCTAAACTTTTGGGGAAATACATGTATAAATGGTATGTTAGACTAAGGAATGATATAATTAGATCATGTGCGAATATGATGGAACTTAAGCACCATTAATCACATATACAACTAGACCAAGGAACAAAGAGTTAGATCTATAGGTATTGGCAGCCCCACTCTTGGTCCACATTGACCCACACGGAAGAGTGCTTTTGTGTCCCAGTCGAAGGGTAATCGGCACAAAAATCGCCTAGGTTTGGATGCTTCCTATGTCGTCACACATGTTAATGTCCTCGCGAAACATTAGCGATCTCGATTTCCTTATTTCTTATATCTTTACAGTTACATACCACTTTTTATACAAATGCATCTCACATTTTACAAGTATACATTTATTACACAAAAACTGCATGAATTCACACCAACTTTGTTGACGTTTTTCAAACTTACATGTGTTTTAGGAAATTAGTGGAAAGCTTTGCGGGTTTTTGCTTCAAGATGTCAAGAGTCCTAACTCCACGCCTCTTTTGTTGGATTGTTCATCATATCCCGCTTCCTTGCAGTGATATGAGGAACAAATCCTTTATCTTTTAAGAACTTGAATTATGATGTAGACTTTTAAAACTTATTTTATTTGTAAGTGACTTTGGTTAACTCTTGTTGATGTTTGAAACTTATGAATGGCATTGGAGTTTATTTTAAATCATTTAGTATGTTTGCTAAATCGTATGCAATGAGAATCAATCACGATCACACCTCGTGCTTTTGCCTATGACCGGGTTTGACAGATTGGTATCAGAGCCAGGTTGTATTGAACCAGAATTCTTTCTCGAGTCTAGTCTACAATCACTGGGATCCTCTCATGAAAACAATTTTTACAAAAACAAGAGATTTTCATTGCATAAAACATTTCACAAAATCCACTACATAAATTCGTTTTACAAAAACAAAGCGAGGACAATTACGTGACTTAGACTACAAAAAGTAGACGTAAGAACCTAAGTTAGTCCACATGACACAAATAGGATAACTTAAAATTAACATAGGTGCTACTTACATATTGTGTGTAACTATATATATATATATATATACACACACACACACACATATATATTAGGTAGAAATTGTTAATATATATATATATATATATATGTCGTAACATTCATCTTACAGGTTATCATGTCTTCCTCCGAGAGTAGTGGATTATATGATGACAATCACGATATAGGGTCGTGGTCTCCTATGGAGCTTGTCTCCGATGATGAGATTGGACCAGCCGATGAGATCTTCACCTCCGACACCGACTCGGACCCAGAGGAGGATCCCGACTTTATGTTGGATGTCGACGGCCTTGATGATTTTCAGCCCTTTGCTTTGCCTGACCCTGCTGATGACGACGTCCCTCTGGTGGACGATGTCCTAGCCTTGCCTCCGCAGCTACATGACCAGCTCATCATTGGACACCCTGATGGTGAGCACATCGTTGAGGTCATACCCTTCCCAGCCTTTCCACTTGCTGCGATCCCCCATGAGGATTGGCCATTCATCGCCGATCTAGATGATGACGAGGTCCATGTGTTCCACGTGGACCATCTCGACGAGGACCTCGGTGATGGGGAGGTCTTTGACGTTGCCATCCTAGAGGTCGCATCCCCGGTGATATATGTGATAGACATATCTTCTGACTCTGACTCTGATTCTTGAGAGTCAGTTACTTCATCTGCTTTGCGGGCCATTGGCCTGGAGGCATACCCTGCTGATGATGCCTCTTTTGCCGCCCCTACTACACCTACACCTACATCCACCCCCACCCCTACTCCTCAACACACCCTTATTCACACCACCGATGATGAGACCTCACAGCCCCCTGTTCCTACCAGGCCGACTAGCTGGCTACGACCATTACGGATTGATTCGATTCGATCCCACTTTTGCCCCCTAGCCAAGGCCGAGTCTTCACCATGGCCATCAGCACCACACCACGGGGCGAGCTAATTCCATCAGTCGTCCCAACCATTTCCACACTCACCACCATAAGTCACGCCCACTTCTGACCCATACCGCCGATGGTCTTGCCGCTAGAGTCCTGACACTTGAGCAGCAGGTGGGTTTCTTACTCCATCAAGTCCTTAAGCTCGAGTTGGGTCTTCAAGTTGTCATGCACTTACAAGCACACATAGTTCTGACACTTGACACAAGATGACCATATGTAAAGGAAGATTTTGCCGTTTTATGTATTAAACTTGTATGATCGGGTGATGTAGCCTGAGTACATTATTGTTTCCTTTACAAACAATTATGTAACAAGTTGTCTTGATAAATAAAAACTTGGTGTTATCTTTACGACGCATTATTATTCATCTGTTTATGCATGCCTTTTGCTTGCATGAATTGATTTATATATATGGTGGATTGTTTGGTTTCATATATATATATATATATATATATATATATATATATACTTCTTTTATTATTGATTTAATAAAAAGAATGGTGGTTATTTAATAAACACCTAATTATGGTTGTGTTATTATTTGGAAGATCATGCTTCCTAGAAGGATGATTCACACTCGGTGAATGGATCAACCTCCACCCCCGCCAATGCCAAGGACTGCAGAAGAACTAAACTCGCTACTTGAAGAGAGGATTTCGGAAGCTATCGCCCAATATGAGGCGTATCGTGCCGAGCATAGTGGCGGCACGGGTGGCACGGGTGGATCTGGTGGACACGGACATGGAGGTTCATCTGGAGGAAACCTTGTTCAAGGTAATCTTAAGTTGATGTGATACAACTTAAGAAATTCATTGTATAATCTATTCGTGTGTTTCAATATTTATTCATTCATGAATCGGTTATGCGAATTTCAGGATGCACTTACAAGCAGTTCTTAGACTGCAAGCCACTAAACTATGACGACACTGGAGGTGCAGTGGCATTCGTGCGTTGGACTGAGAAAACTGATTGAACCATCCGAATAAGCAAGTGCTCCGCGGATCAGCAAGTTACCTTTGTTACTAGCCAATATGTTGATGAGGCCCTCACATGGTGGAATGTGTAAGTAGAAACGTTGGGTGACGATGCTGCGTATGGTATGTCTTAGGATGATTTGAAGGAAAGGATGAGGGAGAAGTATTGCTCCCGAGCTGAACTCCATAAACTGGAAACCGAATTCTGGAACTTATCCATGGTCGGGGCGGACATAGTGGGTTACACGCAAAGGTTTCACGACTTATCGTGTGTAATTCCCTATCTTGTGACGCCAGAATTTAAGCGCTATATCTGGGGATTAGCTCTTGAAATCCGAATAAATATATGGGTTATGTTCAGGTTCATGAGTTTAAGCCTACTAAAAAGAATCATACATTGGTTCCTCTTGATACGTATTTAAATTTCAAGATTTACTCTTTTTGCAAACCCACTTGATCTTTTGAGGTAAAGTTCCAATCTTTACAGAGTTTTATTCACTAACAGTGAGCACAATCCAATTTTCAAGTTTCTCGCCACATCATAGAGTTTTATTCACTAGCAGTGAGCACAATCCAATTTTCGAGTTTCTCGCCACATCACATGAAATGATAAGATGTTTGGTTAAGTATAAGCTATCTTTTCTTTTAAAGCTATTAAATTTTAAATCCTTATATGCAAACTAAATGGCAACATAATAATATATCATAATTATCATATAATTTCATCAAGAAAAAACTTTATTATGTCCTCCCAAATGGATCGAACAAGAACACATGATATTTGGGGGACAAACCCACAACTCTTTCTATTCAATCAAACATATTTAACGAACTTACAGGGGGAAAACGACAAATAAAGAAAATAACCTAGACCCTTATTTATACTACACTAATCCTACTCAAATACTTCTATCAATTATAATCTAATACTAACTCAAATCATTATCTATACTGATTAAATCAAACAAGATAATTCTAAACTTGTAAGTATAATTAATTAAAAACTAATTAAATTAAACTTGCCACTTTGACCCTTCAACTTTACTACTAATTCAAGATTAACCTTCATTCACCCCTAAATCTTGAATTGTTTTTCTTCTTGCCTTCGTTCCTCCTTTTCAACTATCTATTGCATACTTGTTTCATCGGTTATTCGAACTTAGCATTCGTTCCTTCCGTATCCACATTGTTACTTTCTTTCTCAACTTGCTTCTTCTTATCAGCTTGTTCTTGACCAATACTTTCACGAACTCCAAACAAATCATTTGGGATCGTTCCAAACCAAATTACCCTCACTTTCATAATCGGTTTCACATCAGGATTTTCTTTCTTTTCATCTTTGAACTTGTTTGGATTACAACATACTTGAAGCTTGATGTTGTATATTCTATTCAGATTTCTCTAAACCTTCATCAACATTCTTCCTTTCTGATCATGAAGCCTCAATATTCCATTGGCTATTTCAATCTTGCAACCTTCTTCATCTATATGCCCCAAACTAAAAAGATTGGTTTACAACTTAGGCATGTTGAAAACATCACAAAACGTTTTCTTTTCGCCATTCTTACTTACCACGGTTACATTACGTTTACCTTTGATTTCAATCACAAATCCATCACCAAATTCAACTTGACCTGAAACTTGTTCATCCAAAGTAGTGAAAAACTCTTTATTTCCTGACATATGATGACTTGCCCCAGTATCTAAATACCATACTCCTTCTTCTTTTCCATTCTTTTCAAAAACACCTGGGATAACCATTTCTTCACTGAAAATTACTTTTTTTGCCGAACAAACTACCGTGAACAGAGATGGATCAAGATCACCTACATCTTCCGTCTTTGTCAAATTCGCTCATTTTTTTTCTTTGCTCGGTGCTTTACATTCGCTCGAGTAGTGCCTAATCTTATCACAGTTTTAGCACCTCAAGTTCTTTCTTCTGTCTTGCCATTCTTCAAGGTTCTTTTTCCGATCTACACTATGTTCATAATTCTTATTCTCACATTCATTATTCCATCTTGGATTCCTTCTTCCTTGTCTGGTGTATCTACCACGTCCTTGGTTTATTCTCACATTCATAATTCCATATTGGATTCCCTCTTCCTTTTCTATTGTATCTACCACGCCCGCTGTAGTTTTCAACTTTCTTTTTAGGTGAACATAAGCTTTCTTAGCATTTGAAGACGAGCTTTCTGTGTTCTTTATGCACCTAGATAACGAACCCTTAGTGTTTCCCCAACATCTTTTGGTTCTGAATACTTAGCCATCTGAAGCATCACATCTTCAGGTAGGGTCTGGAAGATGACACCTAAGGCCAAAAACTTCTCTCTGCCTCCAATTCCTGTTCATTTTTCGTTATCAATCGCATCTTGTAAACCATTCGCACCCAAAATAATTTTCACCAAAACCGACCATGCTGCATATTTGGTTGAAGTTAACTTTGGTGCCTGCATAACAAGACCACACATCGATTCTTTCACTGGTCCTGAGTTCCCTAGATTATCTTTATCTTCGGCCATAATTTGCTTTCGAATTTCTTTTTCAGCGTAGAAATGAACCTGAAGAAAACCGTCTGTTGATTCTAGTTTGCTTCTTTTTAGAAAATCAACACCAAAATTATACACTTTAATATTTGAAGGCTTGGTGGCGGTTGTAATAATAATAATTAAAAATTTTAATCAAGAACCAAAAAGAAAAAAACAAATACTTATCTTCCTTCGAGGGCGATTTCACGACACCGTATCGAACTACAAAACGATCCACCCATAAATATAATAATAATAATAATAATATATAGAGTAAATTACAAAATCGTCCTTTATGTATATCACTTATTGCAAACTGTGTCCTTTGTCTTCAATAATTACAGAAAACGTACTCGATGTTTGCAAACCCTTGCAAGTTATGTCCTTTAGCCCTAACTCAGTTAATTTTTTGTGGTTAAATCTGACCAAATGGACCTCACATGAGGGTATTTTGGTCATTTTACTCTTATGTGAGGACCATTTGTTCAGATTTAACAACAAAAATACCCTATTTAACCACAAAAATTAACTGAGTTAGGGCTAAAGGACATAACTTGCAAGAGTTTGAAAACATCGAGTACGTTTTCTGTAATTATTGAAGACAAAGGACACAGTTTGCAATAAGTGACATACATAAAGGACGATTTTTTGTAATTTACTCTAATATATATGAAGCAATAGGATAAATACAATTGCTTTCTTTTGGTCAACGCAACAGCAAGAATAAAAACTTATCGTCAAACGCAAACAGAGAGATAAAACGTCGACGACAATGAGTAACCAAACATTTTCTACAAATCGTTTCTTGAAAAGTAAGAACTATGTGCACAACGAGCCAAGCTCTCAGATGGATCAAACCAATATGATAGAACAAGAACACAAGATATTTAGAGGGACAAACCTACGACTCTTTCTATTCAATCAAACAAACTTAACGAACTTAAAAAGAAATTAGACAAATAAAGATAATAAGCTAGACCCCTATTTATACTAAAATAACATATTAATCCTACTCAAATACTTCTAACAATTATATTCTAATACTAACACACATCATTATCTCTACTAACTAACTAAATCA
>JARYGA010050187.1:0-29024 GCA_030545235.1 Helianthus tuberosus | reverse complement strand
TCCTTCCTCGACTCAGATCCCTTCTTGTTATCACCGTTCCCACGGTGTTTCTTATTCGACCTTCGCGAACCATCATCTTCACGCTTCCTCTTCTCGGCCTCCTTATTCCTTTGCGATCTCTGCCGGACCGCATCCAGAGTGAGGGATAAGGAAATGTCAGTTAAAGACCTGAAGGTAGCTGGCCGGGAAGCTTTTACACTTGCCTTGATCTCGGGTTCTAAACCACCAATAAAGCGAGCGATTCTCTTTGGCTCCGGGGTTACCAGGTAGGGAACCAACCGGGACAACGTATTGAAACTTGTCAGGTAAGCTTGGCAGTCGAGGTTCTTCATCACCAACGATAGAAAGTCAGATTCTATCTTCTCCACCTCATGTTGAGGGCAGAAATTTTCCTTGATCAGGGCAATGAATTGATCCCACGACATGCTATACAACGGGATCTTTCCGGAGGCCTCCATCAGAGATCTCCACCATGCCAATGCTTCACCCTTGAAGGACTGTGACACAAACTTAACTATATCCCTTTCAGCGCACCCGCTGATATCCACCACCGTGTCCATTTCATCCAGCCAAGTCATACAGTCGACGGCCCCCTTTTCCCAAGTAAAATCCCTGGGTTTACAAGACACGAAGTACTTATAAGTGCAACCCTTGTTACGGGGTCCCTGATGCAGTACTAATTGCTGAGATGGGACACTTTGACGGTTGGTGGACTGACGGTCATCACCATCTTTCTTGGGTCCATCCTTTTTGGGAGGAGGCTTGTTATGAGCCTCAGAATGTGTCCTGGGCTTTGAATGTGATACAGAGTGGGTCCTACTTCGAGTACCACTGTATTCCTCATACCGCCTATCCAAAGCCTGTGTAACAGCGCCGTCTATGATTGCTTTTAATTCAGCACCCGTTAACGTAATCTGGGCATTCTCATTTGGCTCCACTTGATGGCTATTTCCTTCATTTGATTCAGCCATTTGAATTGAAGTGTTGCAGAAAACAAGGTCAATATTTTATTTGGGAGTTTATTATGGAATTACCCCTTAGGGTAACTCGTTAACCATGGTAACCAAAGACCACATGTGGTTAACTTATTAATCGTATTAATTTAGGATTTCAATTAAAATTTATCCCAATTATAAACAATAACAATATATATTAGCACTTAAGGCTTAGTCACATGGACAATTTAAATTAAAATCTATGATTTCAGAGAATCAAGACTTCTAGGGTTTGAACCTAGTTCATTACCCTTATCAGACAGGGAGTCGTAGCTACCACTGTCTTTTGGCTCATATGGAAGTGAGCTGGGCCCGTAGGCATCGTATTACCACGTATGTTAAAACATGATCATCTTAATTGATGATCTTAACCCATGATTCAGAGATCATATAACTGGGTTTGGAATCTTCTAAAGAATCCTTATACATATAAGAATGACATGTGATTTTAACAAATCACTTCTGCCAGGAGTGTTAACATGTTTTAAGATGTTAACAGGGATTTGAATCTTTTAAATAGGTCTTACCATCTTGGCCCGGTCTTATATTTGACACGAGGCTAGGTTTCACACTTTAAGATCATTAATTAAATAATTACATAGGCAGATTAATTTAAAAGGAATGATTTTAATTTATTTATTTCATTTGTAAATATTTATGCACAAAATGGCAAACATGAAATTTATAAAAAAAACAACATTCCATTAATCATTCAAGCACTACACACTTGCCCTAAACGGGTCTTTCAAATTACAACCTTACCCTCGCAGGGGTTAAATAACACACATGCCCACGCAGGGGCTAAATATCACACATGTCCACGCAGGGACTCACACTAATAATACACCCACGTAGGGGTTCAAACAAACAAGCATGCCCACGCAGGGGCTCAAAGCAACATACCAAATACACCCACGCAGGGGCTCAACAGTAAATACAGGAGAAAATAACTGTGGAAGGATTCAACGATCCTTCTTGTTCTTCCCCTTGATCAATCCCACTAATCCCTGGAAGAATGTTTGCCTCTCCCGGCGGTCTTCGTGAACTACCCGTTCAACCTGATCCAACCTCTGCAGGAGTTCTTCATGTTCGGGTGGTGAGAATCTAGGTGGCTGCGATTGAGCCCGGATGATGGGTCTAGGAGGTATCGCATATCCCTGAGTCGGGTAACTCACCCCCCATGGATCCCCATAGGGTCCTTGGGTGTTGTAGTTCGCTGCTAACATGTACGGATCAGCCTCCGCGTACCCATAGTCGTGATGCGTTGGGGGTTCAAACGGGTTGTATCCCATGCCACTCGTATATGCCGGGATTGGGTTATCAAATCCCATCGGCGGTGGTTGTAGTACAGCAGGGTTGGAGGGTCCACCCATTTATGGGTCCTCCTGGTATGGCGGGTAGTGACTAGCACTTGACTGCCGTGGGGAACTGAAATTGAAGCCCCCCGGTCGTACCGACATGCGGGCACCGGTTCTCCTACGCCTTGGCGGTTGAGGAGGTGCCAGTTGAACTGGTGGCGGTGGAGGTGGTGGCGTAACTGCCACAAACCGGTGATCCTCGGATGAATCTTGATGATGCGGCTGTGGCTGTGGCTCCTGCTGCTGCTGAGACTGCTGCTGCTGATGCTGCCCATGAGACGACGAGTGGTGTGATGGTGTATAATACCACTGGTGTTGATCGAACAGGGCTTGGAAACTGTCTGGACCACCATAGGGTGATCCGTGAAAAGACGACCCGTCGGAGATCTCGATCGGGTGGTTCGGAGTGCCACTCGCAGGCATGACGGGGTCCGTATCCTCGTCCATGTCGTCAGCTTGATCACCGGAGAAGTGATCGTCTGGCCCTAGTGGGTTGAAACCCACGGGTTCTTGCAGGTAATCGGCCGGATTAAACTGGCCTCTAAAGATGGGTGTGGGGTCCCCATAGGAATGATGGGACAAAGACCTCTGCAGTGGTATATATGGAGGCAGAGGGTTGTTAGGCTCGTCTCCTAAGTACGGTCCATATGCGTTTTGTACTGGCGGTGTTGAGCTGTGCGAAACGGATCGCCTTGCTGGTTCGAACTGGTTGCGCCTGTTTCGGCGGGGGTCCTCGCTTTCCGTCGCAGCTGGAGCTCGTGTATTAGACGGTCCTGCTTCATGGTCGTTGGGGGCGGCTACCGGCCCCTTTCCGCGTCCTCGCGTACGCAAGAATCTCGGAGGCATCATTGTTATTCCTGTCAATAAAGCATGAGCTAACAATAACAAACATAAAATTTAAAGGACAAAAACAAAACCAAATAAGGTGGAATTTGTCCTACGTTATAAGTCTAGACTCGAAGGTTTAGATATGTGCAAATTGTGTAACTGAGATTAAACACAAAAGGCTAGTGTTTAATTCGCTCAGTGTTGGCTCTGATACCAACCTGTCACACCCCGATTTCCACGTGTCACCGGTGGGCCCGGTGGGGGAGTATCGTGACGTGGTTGGCAACGTAATAGTCAAACAACACAATATAATAATGCACAGCGGAAGCAATTTAAAAATAAGATACAACCGAATTTATTTATTGTAATCAAAGTCACAATATCCGGTGTTTATCCACAGAACGGATCGAAACAAAATAACATTTATGGTTCAACAGACTTCTGGCATCCTAAGCTTGCGAGACTTTTATTGATGCTTAGGAGACAATCCAGCCAATTTCGTTTAGTACCTGCATTCAGTCTTTTTGGGAAAATACGTCAGTTTACACTGGTAAATACATTCAACTGACTCATTTTGGAAAATGATTGAAAATTGGTTTGGATGCACATGACATAAACATTTTTATTTAACTTGGGAGAATTATTTAATATTATAATCTTGTGAACGAATTTCATGTTACTTATGCGTTCAGTAGCTCGAATCTAGTCCGGGTTAAAGATCAATAGACACACCACATCATTGAGTTATACACGGACGGTGTACGCCTACACCCCGTGCTCAGGTCGCGGCCATCTCGTAAGATGATGCCAAGGATATCCGGGACATGGTCATTAACCCCCCAAAGGCTGTAAAGTAAACAAGACTGTTTAAACGAGCCGATCAAATTATTCAACTACCCACTAAGCGTGGAGATTTGATGCTCGATCAAGCGGTACGCTATGTACCGTAACCCAAGCCCGTATAGGGAAAATAAGTTAAAAGTATTTACCTGATGCAAGTATAAATCACAATAAGCAGAATGCACGTAGCTTTTACTGTTTCTCCTAATCTGGAACGAAGGTTTAATATAACCTATTAGAATTCTAACGGGTCTTTTATTAAGTTTAAGCTTAGACCGGCTAGTTTCAAGATACGGTTCGTACGCACGATTAAGCGAAGACCGGATAGAATGTGATTCAGACCCGACAAGTTTGAAGACTTGTTTAATATGGGTTTATTATTCACATTCTGGACTTTGAGATAAAACCGTTAAGGTTTGACCCGTTTCGGCTAATTTATGTAAACTTGTTACATAAACCGAACCGTACGCGTAATAAGCGTGACGGGTACTCATGAGAGCTATATACAGGTTTCCTAAGTTAATTATGTCTCAAATATGTTGTGACATCAGTAAGGTGTCTTTCGTTATGCCCGAAACGCGTTTAGACACAAACTAGGCCCCGTAGGGGTAGTTTGGTCATTTAAAAGTTTATAAAAGGGTTTAAGTGACAACCTGAGTTACAGGTCTGATGTAATCAGCAAATATACTCAATTTGCTAATTTACATCAGTAGGTTAAAGCATGTATGTGAAACTTATCATTTTTAACCAAACTAGGCCCCGTAGGGGTATTTTGGTAATTTCACATAAGCCGAAAAGCTCAAAACTGAAGTCTGAGTTTATCAAACTTTGCTTACTGTTAAAATATTATAATTTTCTTCTTATATCAATAGGTATCAACCCGGGTATGTCCAATATGATTTTAAAACATACTATGCGCTAAAAACGCTAAATAAGGCGATTAAAGGCCATTACCGGGTTTGATACTTAAATCTGATATTTTTATATTTCCAGAAGGCTTAAAATAATTTATTTATCATAACTAATCAGTGGCAAAAGGTTTGGGGTCGTTTAGATATGTAAAACTCATTTTATGGCCCGTAAGGGCAAAACCGACAATTACCGGATTAAGCCTACGACTACGAGTTATGCTCAGCCTAAAATTAATTAAAAATCTTTAAAAATCCCAAAATAATATATTACATCAGTGGGTAGAATATTTGATACCAAAAAGTATGTTTAACTAGGCTATACGCTAATTACGCCATTTTATTAACACAAAGCATTAGTTTTGCGATAATGAGCATAACTCTTAATCTACAAGTCAAACTGATGTCTAACTTTGCATACAAGTCTATATATCAGTAACAAAGGTTTCTACACTTTTACATTTTCATAAATCACGTTTTAAGGTAATAAGGGCATAACGGGCAACATATGAGCAATTAACGGAAACATGCATATTAATTGGATAACTAATGAACCGAGGTGTATAATCACAGAGGGTTGTTCTAACAAGTAACTTAATCCAATTAAAGCTCTGAGGAATTTCTAAAACATGCCTAAACGGGTCAGAACTGAAAGTCAAAGTGAAAGTCAAACTATGGGACTTTCGGTTCCGAACCGGGTCTAAACAGGAAATAGTCGGGTTGAACAGGTTTGGACATGTTCTTACACTAATTACTAAGTTATAACAATGATCAAACAGGTTATATATGTTCTAGATAGCTAATTATGCATAAATGACATTTTAAGCATCCTGTTGACTTTTTAAGAACATGTTTGACCCGACATTTGAACTAGTTAGAGTGGTGATCAGGGGAAACCCTTTTGGGGTTTTGTTACCCACATAAATACCAACCTATAACTACTTTTAATTCGAGATATGACTGAGCCATTATTGACTAATGTCGAAGTCAAACCGTAATTACGACGGTTTGACTTTTAGCTAACTAACTAAGCTAAAAGCAATTAGAGAAAGATTAGAATACTTACTGAAGTCCTATGCACGAGATATGATCACTTGGAAGCAAGCTTGAGCTCCAGAGATGATCCAAGAGTGCAGGAGAAGTTGTGAGGAATGTTTGAAACCTTGAAGGCCTTTTATACTTATTGCAATCACCATAACAAGTTGACAACAAAGTCTAGGATCCATCCACAACTGATTAACACTTGTTACTAGTGCCTAGGGATGTCTAGGGGTCGTCCACAAGTGAGAAAAACCGGCTAAGTGGGTTAAAATCGCGCATAACAGGCAACAGCCTGTTTTCTGGTCGCTGGGGACATGGTAGCGCACCGTTACATGTTTGTGGTAGCGGTGCGCTACCTCTTCTCAGGAGCTGAAATGTTGTTGTTTGTTGAAGGTTCGAAAGGGCACCCACTTGTTCGACTTTGGGACATTATTTTGTCAGTTGAGGGCCTCCTAAAATGCCTTTGTACAGTTCTAAACCCCACCATGAAGTATTGTTTCATTTGAATCCATAAACAAGAC
This sequence comes from Helianthus tuberosus, assembly GCA_030545235.1. NCBI lineage: Eukaryota > Viridiplantae > Streptophyta > Magnoliopsida > Asterales > Asteraceae > Helianthus > Helianthus tuberosus. The sequence continues at coordinate 22,533 of JARYGA010050187.1, read as the reverse complement.
CCGAAAATGAAGGTTTATCATTCATTTCTTCGTGGGATCATATCATGCACTTGGAATTCTTTTATTGTCAAAAATTCCCTGAATTGAGGTATAAAAGATGTGTATAACATTTAATCGGGTCTTGGGATTTATACTTGAGGTCGTTTAGAGGTAATAATTTAACATGACGCCACTTTAAATCCTACCGAAACATCTTTATTAAATCCGGGTTTACAATGCGTTTTGTCTTACATGACACGTGTCGTTTTATTATTGAACCCGAAATTTTCGAGGTGTTACACGTGTGATTTAGTTTACGAAGATTTGTCAGTGCCGAGAACCTCGATCAAAGAGTAAAAAAGGTGTAAGGTTCACAATGGTGTAAAATTAAAATGGGATATACCGGGCTAGGATTCGAGTTACAGGAACAAGGGCCAAACCAACCACCCAAGAATGGAATCGTCGAGCTAAAACACTTGAAAACCTCCTAGAAGCAGCTTTTCTTGCCACCCGACCTTCCTCCATCAATTAGGAATCTGATGTCGTCACTAAACACATTCCTTAAATTTTAGCCACTTGTTGAGTGTTTTTTTTGTGTCTATTCCGCATATATATCACCATTGCCCTTGATTTTCTTGACTGTATATCTCTTAAATGTCAACATATACACGTGTGATTTAGTTTACGAAGATTTGTCAATGCCGAGAACCTCGATCAAAGAGTAAAAGAGGTGTAAGGTTCACAATGGTGTAAAATTAAAATGGGATATACCGGGCTAGGATTCGAGTTACAGGAACATGGGCCAAACCAACCACCCAATAATGGAATCGTCGAGCGAAAACACTTGACAACCTCCTAGAAGCAGCTTTTCTTGCCACCAGACCTTTCTCCATCAATTTGGAATCTGATGCCGTCACTAAACACATTCCTTAAATTGTAGCCATTTGTTTAGTGTTTTTTTTTGTGTCTAATCCGCATATATATCACCATTTCCCTTGATTTTCTTGACTGTGTATCTCTTTAATGTCAACATATACACGTGTGATTTAGTTTACGAGGATTTTTCAATGCAGAGAACCTCAATCAGAGAGTAAAAAAGGCGTAAGGTTCACAATGGTGTAAAATTAAAATTTGATATACCGGGCTAAGATTCGAGTCACAGGAACAAGGGCTAAACCAACCACCCAAGAAAGGAATCGTCGAGCGAAAACACTTGACAAGCTCCTAGAAGCAGCTTTTCTTGCCACCAGACCTTTCTCCATCAATTAGGAATCTGATGCCGTCACTAAACACATTCCTTAAATTGTACCCATTTGTTGAGTGTTTTTTTGGTGTCTAATCCGCATATATATCACCATTGCCCTTGATTTTCTTGACAGTATATCTCTAAAATGTCAACATATACACGTGTTATTTAGTTTATGAAGATTTTTCAATGCCGAGAACCTCGATCAAAGAATAAAAAGGGCGTAAGGTTCACAATGGTGTAAAATTAAAATGGGATATACCGGGCTAGGATTCGAGTTACAGGAACAAGGGCCAAACCAACCACCCAAGAATGGAATCGTCGAGCGAAAACACTTGACAACCTCCTAGAAGCAGCTTTTCTTGCCACCAGACCTTTCTCCATCAATTAGGAATCCGATGCCGTCACTAAACATATTCCTTAAATTGTAGCCATTTGTTGAGTGGTTTTTTTTTGGTGTCTAATCCGCATATATATATCACCATTGCCCTTGATTTTCTTGACTGTATATCTCTTCAATGTTAACATATGCACGCCTGATTTAGTTTACGAAGATTTTTCAATGCCGAGAACCTCGACCAGAGAGTAAAAAAGGCGTAAGGTTCACAATGGTGTAAAATTAAAATGGGATATACCGGGCAAAGATTCGAGTTACAGGAACAAGGGCCAAACCAACCACCCAAGAATGGAAACGTCGAGCGAAAACACTTGACAACCTCCTAGAATAAGCATTTCTTGCCACCAGCCCTTTCTCCATCAATTAGGAAGCTGATGCCGTCACTAAACAAATTCCTTAAATTGTAGCCATTTGTTGAGTGTTTTTTTTTTGTGTCTAATCCGCATATATATCACCATTGCCCTTGATTTTCTTGACTGTATATCTCTTAAATGTCAACGTATACACGTGTGATTTAGTTTACGAATAATTTTCAATAACGAGAACCTCGATTAGAGAGTAAAAAAGGCGAAAGGTTCACAATGGTGTAAAATTAAAATGGGATATACCGGGCTAGGATTCGAGCTACAGGAACAAAGGCCAAAGCAACCAGCCAAGAATGGAATCGTCGAGCGAAAACACTTGACAACCTCCTAGAAGCAGCTTTATCTGATGCCGTCACTAAACACATTCCTTAAATTGTAGCCATTTGTTGAGTTTTTTTTTGGTGTCTAATCCGCATATATATCACCATTGCCCTTAATTTTCTTGACTGTATATCTCTTAAATGTTAACATATACGCGTGTGATTTAGTTTACGAAGAATTTTCAATACCGAGAACCTCGATCAGAGAGTAAAAAAGGCGTAAGGTTCACAATGGTGTAAAATTAAAATGGGATATACCGGGCTAGGATTCGAGCTACAGGAACAAAGGCCAAACCAACCACCCAAGAATGGAATCGTCGAGCGAAAACACTTGACAACCTCCTAGAAGCAGCTTTTCTTGCCACCAGACCTTTCTCCATCAATTAGGTATCTGATGCCGTCACTAAACACATTACTTAAATTGTAGCCATTTTTTGAGTGTTTTTTTTGGTGTCTAATCCGCATATATATCACCATTGCCCTTGATTTTCTTGACTGTATATCTCTTAAATGTCAACATATACACGTGTGATTTAGTTGACGAAGATTTTTCAATGCCAAGAACCTCGATCAGAGAGTAAAAAAGGCGTAAGGTTCACAATGGTCTAAAATTAAAATGGGATATACCAGGCTAGGATTCGAGTTACAGGAACAAGGGCCAAACCAACCACCCAAGAATGGAATTGTCGAGCGAAAACACTTGACAACCTCCTAGAAGCAGCTTTTCTTGCCACCAGACCTTTCTCCATCAATTAGGAATCTGATGCCGTCACTAAACACATTCATTAAATTGTAGCCATTTGTTGAGTTTTTTTTTTGGTGTCTAATCCGCATATATATCACCATTGCCCTTAATTTTCTTGACTGTATATCTCTAAAATGTCAACATATACACGTGTGATTTAGTTTACAAAGATTTTTCAATGCCGAGAACCTCGATCAGAGAGTAAAAAAGGCGTAAGGTTCACAATGGTGTAAAATTAAAATGGGATATACCGGGCTAGGATTCGAGTTACAGGAACAAGGGACAAACCAACCACCTAAGAATGGAATCGTCGAGCGAAAATACTTGACAACCTCCTAGAAGCATCTTTTCTTGACACCAGACCTTTCTCCATCAATTAGGAATCTGATGCCGTCACTAAACACATTCCTTAAATTATAGCCATTTGTTGAGTGTTTTTTTTTGGTGTCTAATCCGCATATATATCACTATTGCCCTTGATTTTCTTGACTGTATATCTCTTAAATGTCAACATATATACGTGTGATTTAGTTTACGAAGATTTGTCAATGCCGAGAACCTCAATCAGAGAGTAAAAAAGGCGTAAGGTTCACAATGGTGTAAAATTAAAATGGGATATACCGGGCTAGGATTCAAGTTACAGGAACAAGGGCCAAAACCAACCACCCAAGAATAGAATCGTCGAGCGAAAACACTTGACAACCTCCTAGAAGCAGCTTTTCTTGCCACCAGACCTTTCTCCATCAACTAGGAATCTGATGCCGTCACTAAACACATTCCTTAAATTCTAGCCATTTGTTGAGTGTTTTTTTTTGTGTCTAATCCGCATATAAATCACTATTGCCCTTTATTTTCTTGAATGTATATCTCTTAAATGTCAACATATACACGTGTGATTTAGTTTACGAGGATTTTTCAATGCAGAGAACGTCGATCAGAGAGTAAAAAAAGGCGTATGGTTCACAATGGTGTAAAATTAAAATGTGATATACCGGGCTAAGATTCGAGTTACTGGAACAAGGGCCAAACCAACCACCCAAGAATGGAATCGTCGAGCGAAAACACTTGACAAGCTCCTAGAAGCAGCTTTTCTTGCCACCAGACCTTTCTCCATCAATTAGGAATCTGATGCCGTCACTAAACACATTCCTTAAATTGTAGCAATTTGTTGAGTGTTTTTTTGGTGTCTAATCTGCATATATATCACCATTGACCTTGATTTTCTTGACTGTATATCTCTTAAATGTCAACATATACATGTGTGATTTAGTTTACGAACATTTTTCAATGCCGAGAACCTCGATCAGAGAGTAAAAAAGGCGTAAGGTTCACAATGGTGTAAAATTAAAATGGGATATACCGGGATAGGATTCGAGTTACAGGAACAAGGGCCAACCCAACCACCCATGAATGGAATCGTCGAGCGAAAACACTTGACAACCTCCTAGAAGCAGCTTTTCTTGCCACCCGACCTTTCTCCATCAATTAAGAATTAGGAATCTGATGCCGTCACTAAACACATTCCTTAAATTGTAGCCATTTGTTGAGTGTTTTTTTTTGGTGTCTAATCCGCATATATATCACCATTTCCCTTGATTTTCTTGTCTGTATATCTCTTAAATGTCCACATATACACGTGTGATTTAGTTTACTAATATTTTTCAATGTCGAGAACCTCGATCAGAGAGTAAAAAAGGGGTAAGGTTCACAATGGTGTAAAATTAAAATGGGATATATCGGGCTAGGATTCGAGTTACAGGAACAAGTGCCAAACCAACCACCCAAGAATGGAATCCTCGAGCGAAAACACTTGACAACCTCCAAGAAGCAGCTTTTCTTGCCACCAGACATTTCTCCATCAATTAGGAATCTGATGCCGTCACTAAACACATTCCTTAAATTGTAGCCATTTGTTGAGTGTTTTTTTTTGTGTCTAATCCGCATATATATCACCATTGCCCTTGATTTTCTTGACTGTATATCTCTTAAATGTCAACATATACATGTGTGATTTAGTTTACAAAGATTTTTCAATGCCGAAAACCTCGATTAGAGAGTAAAAAAGGCGTAAGGTTCACAATGGTGTAAAATTAAAATGGGATATACCGGGCTAGGATTCGAGTTACAGGAACAAGGGCCAAACCAACCACTCAAGAATGGAATCGTCGAGCGAAAACACTTGACACCCTTCTACTTTTCTTGCCACCAGACCTTTCTCCATCAATTAGGAATCTGATGCCGTCACCAAACACATTCCTTAAATTGTAGCCATTTGTTGAGTGTTTTTTTTTGTCTAATCCGCATATATATCACCATTGCCCTTGATTTTCTTGACTGTATATCTCTTCAATGTCAACATATACACGTGTGATTTAGTTTACGAAGATTTTTCAATGCCGAGAACCTCGATCAGAGAGTAAAATAGGCGTAAGGTTCCCAATGCTGTAAAATTAAAAAGGGATATAAAGGGCTAGGATTCGAGTTACAGGAACAAGGGACAAACCAACCACCCAAGAATGGAATCATCGAGCGAAAACATTTGACAACCTCCTAGAAGCAGCTTTACTTACCACCAGACCTTTCTCCATCAATTAGGAATCTGATGCCATCACTAAACACATTCCTTAAATTGTAGCCATTTGTTGAGTGTTTTTTTTGTGTCTAATCCGCATGTATATCACCATTGCCCTTGATTTTATTGACTGTATATCTCTTAAATATCAACATATACACGTGTGATTTAGTTTACGAATATTTTTCAATGCCGAGAACCTCGATCAGAGAGTAAAAAAGGCGTAAGCTTCACAATGGTGTAAAATTAAAATGGAATATGCCGGGCTAGGATTCGATTTATAGGAACCCGGGCCAAACCAATGACCCAAGAATGGAATCGTCAAGCGAAAACACTTGACAACCTCCTAGAAGCAGTTTTTCTTGCCACCAGACCATTCTCCATAAATTAGGAATCTGATGCCATCACTAAACATATTCCTTAAATTGTAGCCATTTGTTGAGTGTTTTTTTGGTGTCTAATCCGCATATATATATCACCATTGCCCTTAATTTTCTTGACTGTATATCTCTTAAATGTCAACATATATACGTGTGATTTAGTTTACAAAGATTTTTCAATGCCGAGAACCTCGATCAGAGAGTAAAAAAGTCGTAAGGTTCACAATGGTGTAAAATTAAAATGGGATATACCGGGCTAGGATTCGAGTTAAAGGAACAAGGGCAAAACCAACCACCCAAGAATGGAATTGTCGAGCGAAAATACTTGATAACCTCCTAGAAGCATCTTTTCTTGACACCAGACCTTTCTCCATCAATTAGGAATCTGATGCCGTCACTAAACTTATTCCTTAAATTGTAGCCATTTGTTGAGTGGTTTTTTTTTGGTGTCTAATCCGCATATATATCACCATTGCCCTTGATTTTCTTAACTGTATATCTCTTAAATGTCAACATATACACGTGTGATTTAGTTTACGAAGATTTTTCAATGCCGAGAACCTCGATCAGAGAGTAAAAAAGGCGTAAGGTTCACAATGGTGTAAGATTAAAATGGGATATACCGGGCTAGGATTCGAGTTACAGGAACAAGGGCCAAACCAACCACCCAAGAATGGAATCGTCGAGGGAAAACACCTGACAACCTCCTAGAAGCAGCTTTTCTTACCACCAGACGTTTATCCATCAATTAGGAATCTGATGCCGTCACTAAACACATTCCTTAAATTGTAGCCATTTGTTGAGTGTTTTTTTTGTGTCTGATCCGCATATATATCACCATTGCCTTTGATTTTCTTGACACTATATCTCTTAAATGTCAACATATACACGTGTGATTTAGTTTACGAAGATTTTTCAATGCCGAGAACCTCTATCAGAGAGTAAAAAAGACGTAAGGTTCACAATGGTGAAAAATTAAAATGGGATATACCGGGCTAGGATTCGAGTTACAGGAACAAGGGCCAAACCAACCACCCAAGAATGGAATCATCGAGCGAAAACACTTCACAACCTCCTAGAAGCAGCTTTTCTTGCCACCAGACCTTTCTCCATCAATTAGGAATCTGATGCCGTCACTAAACACATTCCTTAAATTGTAGCCATTTGTTGAGTGTTTTTTTTTTGTGTCTAATCCGCATATATATCCTCATTGCCCTTGATTTTCTTGACTGTATATCTCTTAAATGTCAACATATACACGTGTGATTTAGTTTACGAAGATTTTTCAATGCCGAGAAACTCGATCAGAGAGTAAAAAAGGCGTAAGGTTCACAATGGTGTAAAATTAGAATGGGATATACCGGGCTAGGATTCGATTTATAGGAACACGGGCCAAACCAATGACCCAAGAATGGAATCGTCAAGCGAAAACACTTGACAACCTCCTAGAAGCTGTTTTTCTTGCCACCAGACCATTCTCCATAAATTAGGAATCTGATGCCATCACTAAACATATTCCTTAAATTGTAGCCATTTGCTGAGTGTTTTTTTTGGTGTTTAATCCGCATATATATCACCATTGCCCTTAATTTTCTTGAGTGTATATCTCTTAAATGTCAACATATATACGTGTGATTTAGTTTACAAAGATTTTTCAATGCCGAGAACCTCGATCAGAGAGTAAAAAAGTCGTAAGGTTCACAATGGTGTAAAATTAAAATGGGATATACCGGGCTAGGATTCGAGTTACAGGAACAAGGGCCAAACCAACCACCCAAGAATGGAATCGTCGAGCGAAAACACTTGACAACCTCCTTAAAGCAGCTTTTCTTGACACCAGACCTTTCTCCATCAATTAGGAATCTGATGCCGTCACTAAACACATTCCTTCAATTATAACCATTTGTTGAGTGTTTTTTTGGTGTCTAATCCGCATATATATCACCATTGCCCTTGATTTTCTTGACTGTATATCTCTTAAATGTCAACATATACACGTGTGATTTAGTTTACGAAGATTTTTCAATGTCGAGAACCTCGATCAGAGAGTAAAAAAGGCGTAAGGTTCACAATGGTGTAAGATTAAAATGGGATATACCGGGCTAGGATTCGAGTTACAGGAACAGGGGCCAAACCAACCACCCAAGAATGCAATCGTCGAGGGAAAACACTTGACAACCTCCTAGAAGCAGCTTTTCTTACCACCAGACGTTTCTCCATCAATTAGGAATCTGATGCCGTCACTAAACACATTCCTTAAATTGTAGCCATTTGTTGAGTGTTTTTTCTGTGTCTAATCCGCATATATATCACCATTGCCTTTGATTTTCTTGACTGTATATCTCTTAAATGTCAACATATACACGTGTGATTTAGTTTACGAAGATTTTTCAATGCCGAGAACCTCTATCAGAGAGTAAAAAAGACGTAATGTTCACAATGGTGAAAAATTAAAATGGGATATACCGGGCTAGGATTCGAGTTACAGGAACAGGGGCCAAACCAACCACCCAAGAATGGAATCATCGAGCAAAAACACTTCATAACCTCCTAGAAGCAGCTTTTCTTGCCACCAGACCTTTCTCCATCAATTAGGAATCTGTTGCCGTCACTAAACACATTCCTTAAATTGTAGCCATTTGTTGAGTGTTTTTTTTTTGTGTCTAATCCGCATATATATCCTCATTGCCCTTGATTTTCTTGACTGTATATCTCTTAAATGTCAACATATACACGTGTGATTTAGTTTATGAAGATTTTTCAATGCCGAGAAACTCGATCAGAGAGTAAAAAAGGCGTAAGGTTCACAATGGTGTAAAATTAGAATGGGATATACCGGGCTAGGATTCGAGTTACAGGAACAAGGGCCAAACCAACCACCCAAGAATGGAATCGTCGAGCGAAAACACTTGACAACCTCCTAGAAGCAGCTTTTCTTACCACCAGACCTTTCTCCATCAATTAGGAATCTGATGCCGCCATTAAACACATTCCTTAAATTGTATCCATTTGTTGAGTGTTTTTTTTGTCTAATCCGCATATATATCACCATTGCCCTTGATTTTCTTGACTGTATATCTCTTAAATGTCAACATATACACGTGTGATTTAGTTTACGAAGATTTTTCAATGTCGAGAACCTCTATCAGAGAGTAAAAAAGGCGTAAGGTTCACAATGGTGTAAAATTAAAATGGGATATACCGGGATAGGATTCGAGTTACAGGAACAAGGGCAAAAGCAACCAGCCAAGAATGGAATCGTCGAGCGAAAACACTTGACAACCTGCTAGAAGCAGCTTTTCTTTCCACAGGACCTTTCTCCATCAATTAGGAATCTGATACCGTCACTAAACACATTCCTTAAATTGTAGCCATTTGTTGAGTGTTTTTTTTTTTGTGTCTAATCCGCATATATATCACCATTGCCCTTGATTTTCTTGATTGTATATCTCTTAAATGTCAACATATACACGTGTGATTTAGTTTACGAAGATTTTTCAATGCCGAGAACCTCGATCAGAGAGTAAAAAGGGCGTAAGGTTCACAATGGTGTAAGATTAAAATTGGATATACCGGGTAGGATTCGAGTTACAGGAACAAGGACCAAACCAACCACCCAAGAATGGAATCGTTGAGCGAAAACACATGACAACCTCCTAAAAGCAGCTTTTCTTGCCACCAGACCTTTCTCCATCAATTATGAATCTGATGCCGTCACTAAACACATTCCTTAAATTGTAGCCATTTGTTGAGTGTTTTTTTTGGTGTCTAATCCGCATATATATCACCATTTCCCTTGATTTTCTTGACTGTATATCTCTTAAATGTCAACATATACACGTGTGATTTAGTTTACGAAGATTTTTCAATGCCGAGAACCTCGATCAGAGAGTAAAAAAGGAGTAAGGTTCACAATGGTGTAAAATTAAAATGGGGTATACCGGGCTAGGATTCGAGTTACAGGAACAAGGGCCAAACCAACCACCCAAGAATGGAATCGTCGAGCGAAAACACTTGACAACCTCCTTGAAGCAGCTTTTCTTGACACCAGACCTTTCTCCATCAATTAGGAATCTGATGCCGTCACTAAACACATTCCTTAAATTATAACCATTTGTTGAGTGTTTTTTTGGTGTCTAATCCGCATATATATCACCATTTTCCTTGATTTTCTTGACTGTATATCTCTTAAATGTCAACATATACACGTGTGATTTAGTTTACGAAGATTTTTTAATGTCGAGAACCTCGATCAGAGAGTAAAAAAGGCGTAAGGTTCACAATGGTGTAAGATTAAAATGGGATATACCGGGCTAGGATTCGAGTTACAGGAACAGGGGCCAAACCAACCACCCAAGAATGCAATCGTCGAGGGAAAACACTTGACAACCTCCTAGAAGCAGATTTTCTTACCACCAGACGTTTCTCCATCAATTAGGAATCTGATGCCGTCACTAAACACATTCCTTAAATTGTAGCCATTTGTTGAGTGTTTTTTTTGTCTAATCCGCATATATATCACCATTGCCTTTAATTTTCTTGACTGTATATCTCTTAAATGTCAATATATACACGTGTGATTTAGTTTACGAAGATTTTTCAATGCCGAGAACCTCTATCAGAGAGTAAAAAAGACGTAAGGTTCACAATGGTGAAAAATTAAAATGGGATATACCGGGCTAGGATTCGAGTTACAGGAACAAGGGCCAAACCAACCACCCAAGAATGGAATCATCGAGCGAAAACACTTCATAACCTCCTAGAAGCAGCTTTTCTTGCCACCAAAACTTTCTCCATCAATTAGGAATCTGTTGCCGTCACTAAACACATTCCTTAAATTGTAGCCATTTGTTGAGTGTTTTTTTTTTGTGTCTAATCCGCATATATATCCTCATTGCCCATGATTTTCTTGACTGTATATCTCTTAAATGTCAACATATACACGTGTGATTTAGTTTACGAAGATTTTTCAATGCCGAGAAACTCGATCAGAGAGTAAAAAAGGCGTAAGGTTCACAATGGTGTAAAATTAGAATGGGATATACCGGGCTAGGATTCGAGTTACAGGAACAAGGGCCAAACCAACCACCCAAGAATGGAATCGTCGAGCGAAAACACTTGACAACCTCCTAGAAGCAGCTTTTCTTACCACCAGACCTTTCTCCATCAATTAGGAATCTGATGCCGCCACTAAACACATTCCTTAAATTGTATCCATTTGTTGAGTGTTTTTTTTTGTCTAATCCGCATATATATCACCATTGCCCTTGATTTTCTTGACTGTATATCTCTTAAATGTCAACATATACACGTGTGATTTAGTTTACGAAGATTTTTCAATGTCGAGAACCTCTATCAGAGAGTAAAAAAGGCGTAAGGTTCACAATGGTGTAAAATTAAAATGGGATCTACCGGGATAGGATTCGAGTTACAGTAACAAGGGCAAAAGCAACCAGCCAAGAATGGAATCGTCGAGCGAAAACACTTGACAACCTGCTAGAAGCAGCTTTTCTTTCCACAGGACCTTTCTCCATCAATTAGGAATCTGATACCGTCACTAAACACATTCCTTAAATTGTAGCCATTTGTTGAGTGTTTTTTATTTTTGTGTCTAATCCGCATATATATCACCATTGCCCTTGATTTTCTTGATTGTATATCTCTTAAATGTCAACATATACACGTGTGATTTAGTTTACGAAGATTTTTCAATGCCAAGAACCTCGATCAGAGAGTAAAAAGGGCGTAAGGTTCACAATGGTGTAAGATTAAAATTGGATATACCGGGCTAGGATTCGAGTTACAGGAACAAGGGCCAAACCAACCACCCAAGAATGGAATCGTTGAGCGAAAACACATGACAACCTCCTAAAAGCAGCTTTTCTTGCCACCAGACCTTTCTCCATCAATTATGAATCTGATGCCGTCACTAAACACATTCCTTAAATTGTAGCCATTTGTTTAGTGTTTTTTTTGGTGTCTAATCCGCATATATATCACCATTGCCCTTGATTTTCTTGACTGTATATCTCTTAAATGTCAACATATACACGTGTGATTTAGTTTACGAAGATTTTTCAATGCCGAGAACCTCGATCAGAGAGTAAAAAAGGAGTAAGGTTCACAATGGTGTAAGATTAAAATGGGATATGCCGGGCTAGGATTCGAGTTACAGGAAAAGGGCCAAACCAACCACCCAAGAATGGAATCGTCGAGCGAAAACACTTGACAACCTCCTAGAAGCAGCTTTTGTTGCCACCAGACCTTTCTCCATCAATTACGAATCTGATGCCGTAACTAAACACATTCCTTAAATTGTAGCAATTTGTTGAGTGTTTTTTTTGTGTCTAATCCGCATATATATCACCATTGCCCTTGATTTTCTTGACTGTATATCTCTTAAATATCAACATATACACGTGTGATTTAGTTTACGAAGATTTTTCAATGCCGAGAACCTCGATCAGAGAGTAAAAAAGGCGTAAGGTTCACAATGGTGTAAGATTAAAATGCGATATACCGGGCTAGGATTCGAGTTACAGGAATAAGAGCCAAACCAACCACCCAAGAATGGAATCGTCGAGCGAAAACACTTGACAACCTCCTAGAAGCAGCTTTTCTTGCCACCAGACCTTTCTCCATCAATTACGAATCTGATGCCGTCACTAAACACATTCCTTAAATTGTAGCCATTTGTTGAGTGTTTTTTTTGGTGTCTAATCCGCATATATATCACCATTTCCCTTGATTTTCTTGACTGTATATCTCTTAAATGTCAACATATACACGTGTGATTTAGTTTACGAAGATTTTTCAATGCCGAGAACCTCGATCAGAGAGTAAAAAAGGAGTAAGGTTCACAATGGTGTAAAATTAAAATGGGGTATACCGGGCTAGGATTCGAGTTACAGGAACAAGGGCCAAACCAACCACCCAAGAATGGAATCGTCGAGCGAAAACACTTGACAACCTCCTTGAAGCAGCTTTTCTTGACACCAGACCTTTCTCCATCAATTAGGAATCTGATGCCGTCACTAAACACATTCCTTAAATTATAACCATTTGTTGAGTGTTTTTTTGGTGTCTAATCCGCATATATATCACCATTGCCCTTGATTTTCTTGACTGTATATCTCTTAAATGTCAACATATACACGTGTGATTTAGTTTACGAAGATTTTTCAATGTCGAGAACCTCGATCAGAGAGTAAAAAAGGCGTAAGGTTCACAATGGTGTAAGATTAAAATGGGATATACCGGGCTAGGATTCAAGTTACAGGAACAGGGGCCAAACCAACCACCCAAGAATGCAATCGTCGAGGGAAAACACTTGACAACCTCCTAGAAGCAGATTTTCTTACCACCAGACGTTTCTCCATCAATTAGGAATCTGATGCCGTCACTAAACACATTCCTTAAATTGTAGCCATTTGTTGAGTGTTTTTTTTTGTCTAATCCGCATATATATCACCATTGCCTTTAATTTTCTTGACTGTATATCTCTTAAATGTCAATATATACACGTGTGATTTAGTTTACGAAGATTTTTCAATGCCGAGAACCTCTATCAGAGAGTAAAAAAGACGTAAGGTTCACAATGGTGAAAAATTAAAATGGGATATACCGGGCTAGGATTCGAGTTACAGGAACAAGGGCCAAACCAACCACCCAAGAATGGAATCATCGAGCGAAAACACTTCATAACCTCCTAGAAGCAGCTTTTCTTGCCACCAGAACTTTCTCCATCAATTAGGAATCTGTTGCCGTCACTAAACACATTCCTTAAATTGTAGCCATTTGTTGAGTGTTTTTTTTTTTTGTGTCTAATCCGCATATATATCCTCATTGCCCATGATTTTCTTGACTGTATATCTCTTAAATGTCAACATATACACGTGTGATTTAGTTTACGAAGATTTTTCAATGCCGAGAAACTCGATCAGAGAGTAAAAAAGGCGTAAGGTTCACAATGGTGTAAAATTAGAATGGGATATACCGGGCTAGGATTCGAGTTACAGGAACAAGGGCCAAACCAACCACCCAAGAATGGAATCGTCGAGCGAAAACACTTGACAACCTCCTAGAAGCAGCTTTTCTTACCACCAGACCTTTCTCCATCAATTAGGAATCTGATGCCGCCACTAAACACATTCCTTAAATTGTATCCATTTGTTGAGTGTTTTTTTTGTCTAATCCGCATATATATCACCATTGCCCTTGATTTTCTTGACTGTATATCTCTTAAATGTCAACATATACACGTGTGATTTAGTTTACGAAGATTTTTCAATGTCGAGAACCTCTATCAGAGAGTAAAAAAGGCGTAAGGTTCACAATGGTGTAAAATTAAAATGGGATATACCGGGATAGGATTCGAGTTACAGTAACAAGGGCAAAAGCAACCAGCCAAGAATGGAATCGTCGAGCGAAAACACTTGACAACCTGCTAGAAGCAGCTTTTCTTGACACCAGACCTTTCTCCATCAATTAGGAATCTGATGCCGCCACTAAACACATTCCTTAAATTGTATCCATTTGTTGAGTGTTTTTTTTGTCTAATCCGCATATATATCACCATTGCCCATGATTTTCTTGACTGTATATCTCTTAAATGTCAACATATACACGTGTGATTTAGTTTACGAAGATTTTTCAATGTCGAGAACCTCGATCAGAGAGTAAAAAAGGCGTAAGGTTCACAATGGTGTAAGATTAAAATGGGATATACCGGGCTAGGATTCAAGTTACAGGAACAGGGGCCAAACCAACCACCCAAGAATGCAATCGTCGAGGGAAAACACTTGACAACCTCCTAGAAGCAGATTTTCTTACCACCAGACGTTTCTCCATCAATTAGGAATCTGATGCCGTCACTAAACACATTCCTTAAATTGTAGCCATTTGTTGAGTGTTTTTTTTTGTTTAATCCGCATATATATCACCATTGCCTTTAATTTTCTTGACTGTATATCTCTTAAATGTCAATATATACACGTGTGATTTAGTTTACGAAGATTTTTCAATGCCGAGAACCTCTATCAGAGAGTAAAAAAGACGTAAGGTTCACAATGGTGAAAAATTAAAATGGGATATACCGGGCTAGGATTCGAGTTACAGGAACAAGGGCCAAACCAACCACCCAAGAATGGAATCATCGAGCGAAAACACTTCATAACCTCCTAGAAGCAGCTTTTCTTGCCACCAGAACTTTCTCCATCAATTAGGAATCTGTTGCCGTCACTAAACACATTCCTTAAATTGTAGCCATTTGTTGAGTGTTTTTTTTTTGTGTCTAATCCGCATATATATCCTCATTGCCCATGATTTTCTTGACTGTATATCTCTTAAATGTCAACATATACACGTGTGATTTAGTTTACGAAGATTTTTCAATGCCGAGAAACTCGATCAGAGAGTAAAAAAGGCGTAAGGTTCACAATGGTGTAAAATTAGAATGGGATATACCGGGCTAGGATTCGAGTTACAGGAACAAGGGCCAAACCAAGCACCCAAGAATGGAATCGTCGAGCGAAAACACTTGACAACCTCCTAGAAGTAGCTTTTCTTACCACCAGACCTTTCTCCATCAATTAGGAATCTGATGCCGCCACTAAACACATTCCTTAAATTGTATCCATTTGTTGAGTGTTTTTTTTGTCTAATCCGCATATATATCACCATTGCCCTTGATTTTCTTGACTGTATATCTCTTAAATGTCAACATATACACGTGTGATTTAGTTTACGAAGATTTTTCAATGTCGAGAACCTCTATCAGAGAGTAAAAAAGGCGTAAGGTTCACAATGGTGTAAAATTAAAATGGGATATACCGGGATAGGATTCGAGTTACAGTAACAAGGGCAAAAGCAACCAGCCAAGAATGGAATCGTCGAGCGAAAACACTTGACAACCTGCTAGAAGCAGCTTTTCTTTCCACAGGACCTTTCTCCATCAATTAGGAATCTGATACCGTCACTAAACACATTCCTTAAATTGTAGCCATTTGTTGAGTGTTTTTTTTTTGTGTCTAATCCGCATATATATCACCATTGCCCTTGATTTTCTTGATTGTATATCTCTTAAATGTCAACATATACACGTGTGATTTAGTTTACGAAGATTTTTCAATGCCAAGAACCTCGATCAGAGAGTAAAAAGGGCGTAAGGTTCACAATGGTGTAAGATTAAAATTGGATATACCGGGCTAGGATTCGAGTTACAGGAACAAGGGCCAAACCAACCACCCAAGAATGGAATCGTTGAGCGAAAACACATGACAACCTCCTAAAAGCAGCTTTTCTTGCCACCAGACCTTTCTCCATCAATTATGAATCTGATGCCGTCACTAAACACATTCCTTAAATTGTAGCCATTTGTTTAGTGTTTTTTTTGGTGTCTAATCCGCATATATATCACCATTGTCCTTGATTTTCTTGACTGTATATCTCTTAAATGTCAACATATACACGTGTGATTTAGTTTACGAAGATTTTTCAATGCCGAGAACCTCGATCAGAGAGTAAAAAAGGAGTAAGGTTCACAATGGTGTAAGATTAAAATGGGATATGCCGGGCTAGGATTCGAGTTACAGGAAAATGGCCAAACCAACCACCCAAGAATGGAATCGTCGAGCGAAAACACTTGACAACCTCCTAGAAGCAGCTTTTGTTGCCACCAGACCTTTCTCCATCAATTACGAATCTGATGCCGTAACTAAACACATTCCTTAAATTGTAGCCATTTGTTGAGTGTTTTTTTTGTGTCTAATCCGCATATATATCACCATTGCCCTTGATTTTCTTGACTGTATATCTCTTAAATATCAACATATACACGTGTGATTTAGTTTACGAAGATTTTTCAATGCCGAGAACCTCGATCAGAGAGTAAAAAAGGCGTAAGGTTCACAATGGTGTAAGATTAAAATGCGATATACCGGGCTAGGATTCGAGTTAGAGGAATAAGAGCCAAACCAACCACCCAAGAATGGAATCGTCGAGCGAAAACACTTGACAACCTCCTAGAAGCAGCTTTTCTTGCCACCAGACCTTTCTCCATCAATTACGAATCTGATGCCGTCACTAAACACATTCCTTAAATTGTAGCCATTTGTTGAGTGTTTTTTTTTTGTGTGTCTAATTCGCATATATATCACCATTGCGCTTGATTTTCTTGACTGTATATCCCTTAAATGTCAACATATACACGTGCGATTTAGTTTACGAAGATTTTTCAATGCCGAGAACCTCTATCAGAGAGTAAAAAAGGCGTAAGGTTCACAATGGTGTAAAATTAAAATGGGATATACCGGGCTACGATTCGAGTTACAGGAACAAGGGCCAAACCAACCACCCAAGAATGGAATCGTCGAGCGAAAACACTTGACAACCTCCTAGAAGCAG
Source organism: Helianthus tuberosus (assembly GCA_030545235.1). Classification (NCBI taxonomy): domain Eukaryota; kingdom Viridiplantae; phylum Streptophyta; class Magnoliopsida; order Asterales; family Asteraceae; genus Helianthus; species Helianthus tuberosus. The sequence goes on along the minus strand of JARYGA010050187.1, from coordinate 5,126 downwards.
CTTTTCTTACCACCAGACCTTTCTCCATCAATTAGGAATCTGATGCCGTTAATACTGTAAATTATAACAAATGCGTCGTTTTAAGCAAAATGAATAAACTCACCAGTATTTCCTACTTAAAAAGACAAGCAGTAAGAACCAGCATGTCATCAATATATTAAAGACCAAATTATAGCCAAATTCATCAACTTACCACAACAAAAAACAAAATATATAAATTTTTACGCGTTTGTCTCGTTAAAAACAGATTATTTCACTCACAAATAATCCCAAACACCCCCCCCCCCTTAAATGCATAACTTGCAAACAGATATTTTCAAGAATTAGATGCCCATCAAACGGAAACACAATATACCAAACTATCAAATTCCATTAACAAGAACAAACGATCGATTAACACCAATGTAGCATATATCAAATTATAACTCTTCCTTATAGTCACGTAGACAAGATCCTCAGTCTCACAGTCTCGAAAGCCCAATAAAAACCATATGACAAATGATAAACATGAAATTATAAGTAAGCTTGGATGCATATAAATCTGATGAACTATGTTTCCTTTATATATGATCCGCCTGTGGATCTTTTACATTCCGTTTGTAATATTTGGATATTACTTTATATCGGTTTGTAATATATTTATCTTTTGCTTCCGGTGTGCATTTAAAATTGTGTTGTTTGACTATGATGATATCAACTACGTCACGATACTCCCCACCGGGCCCACCGGTAATACGTGGAAATATCGGGGTGTGACAGCGTGCCCGTGTAAATGTTTGACAGTTGCTACGACGCGACTACTATGCCTGACTGTTGGTGATTCTTTGCTCCTGACTGTAAGCGCGCAGGCTCGTTGGGTAACATTAATATTGCGCAGCCTGAGTAACTTCTGCATGAGGTTTGTAGTACTTTTGAGTTGGAAAAACCTCGAATTTTGAATTCTGACAGGGTGGTAAGAAATGTCGTTGATGGCGACGTTTGAGTTGACTGCTGACACGGCCGTCATCAAGTTGTCCCTGACGGTTCCGCTTTCCGTCAGGAGAGTGAGGCCCACGCGCGCGTGGTAACCGTCACTCCGAGAATCCCGCCTTACGTGGCGTCTTCTGATTGGTCACGTGCGCGGTGATCTTGGCACGTTTACTCATCGCATTAAATGCGATGAGTATAAATACTCGTGGAGATGAGAGGAGAGATCATTCTCTCTTCCACGGTTGCTATCTTCTTTCTTATCACTTCTTCAAACCTTCAAATCTTCAAGACTGCAGTAGCAGATCTTCAAGATCTTTAGCAGATCTTCAAGTTTTTCAACATTTTCGAAGTTTCTTCTTTAAATATCCATGGCTGAAGAACATCATCAAGAAGAAAATCCTGGTGAAGAAGGTCCCGTTCCTATCCTTAAGTGGGACTTAGGGTTGTTCGAGCAGATTACACGAAGTTTCCGGTTTCGACCGGAATGGGATGCACGATACCCCGGCCAGAATCAGACGGCCGCCGATGCACCACCGGGGTATATTACCCTTTTTGAAGACTTCTTCCTTCAGGGCAACTTCCGGTTGCCGGCGACGGAGTTCTTGGCCCATATCCTACACTTTTATGGGTTCCACATCTCTCAGATGACTCCACCCGGTATGGTAAGGGTGCGGCACTTTGAGTTCTTATGCCGAGCCCATGACATAGAGCCCACAGTTGAAAGGTTTCGGGTATTTTACCAGTTAATTCGAAATAAGGGTTTCTTCTCCTTTGCTAGCTGGGGGTCTGCTAAAAAGATCTTGTTGAATCCACCCAAGAGTTTCCATGATTGGAAACAGAAGTTCTTCTTCATTCGCGAGGAAGTGATGCCTATTGCCATGACCTTCCATCCATGGTCCGAAGTGATCGAGAAGGAGGAGCTGGCAATTCCCAAGAAGGAAGATTGGTATGTGAAGCTTACCGCCACTCCAAATCGAGTGTTTGGTGAAAATGTTCTGGTTGCGGCGCAGATGAGTGACCAGTGGCCGCATGATAGCGAAGAGGTGCCAATATTGAAGTTTGAGGATAGAGGTTAGTTGCTTCCTTGATTTTTTGTTTAATTTCGTTGCATTTAACTGTTGAATTTTGAATGTAGAGGCACACCTTTACCAAGCTGCCTTTCCCACTTTTGGTGGATCTATGGGCGCGCGCCCGCTGAGGTCAGGGGAGCAATATTGGTACGAAACCATCAGGCCGCGCTTCATGTACCCTGTTGCTGGAGCCTTCGCCAATCCTCCTACCGCAACTGAAGGTGCGCATCTTCCCAATCCCCGACCCTTGCGAGTTGTGACCTCTGTTGGGAAAGAAATTCTTTATATTTCCAGCAAGGAGTCTGTAGGATTTTCGAATGGGGAGCTAAGTTCGTGGTCTAACATCTTTGCAGGTGTGTTGCGGGACTTGGGGATTGACCCAGAAGAAAAAACCCACCAAGCGGAAGAAGGTGATTACCTTAGACGCTGAGGTGACCAGCAAGAAGGGCGGGAGTAGCCGCGCAACTGCTGGTGCTGCTGACAAAGGTACTCTCCACCTTCGTCAGAGTAACTTGGAAGATTACGTTATTATCAGTGACTCACTTGAAGGTTTGTCGCGTATAGGCGAGAAGAAGACAGGAGCTGCTGGTTCAAAAACCTCAGGTAGCACGGGTTCTCGCAACCCAGATGCTGGAGCCACTCCGTCTTCTATCACGCTTGACGAAGAAGAGGATGAAGAAGAGGAGGAACCTGCTGAGAAGTTAATAAGTAGGAAAAGGAGTAGGGAGACCACAGCTGGTGCTTCTGTGGCGCAGAAGGCTGGTGGAGCTCCCATAATCGGGAAATAGAGTAATCTGCGCTCTCTTTATAAATTTTATCCTGGTTAGTTTCTTTACTTCATTGTTTTATTTGTGATTACCTCTTTTTGACACTTTGTTTCTGCAGAGGACAAAAAGAAGACCCCTGAGAAGAAGGGTGTTATTATTAAAGATCCTCAGGAGCCGGCGTAGAAGAGGCCCAAGGTTACCATCAAACCCTTCAAGACTGCTGGGGAAGAGTCTGAGAAGGAGAAGAAGGCTGTTGAGAAGGAGAAGGAGAAGAAGGCTGCTGAGAAGCCTGTTGACAAGGCTACTGAGAAGGAGAAAGAGAAGGAGAAAGATAAAGAGAAAGAAAGGGAGAGGAGAGCTGCTGATAAGCCTGTCGGAGGTGATCTAAAGGATACCGGGATCACTGCTACAACTGCTCGCGATAAAGCGCAGGGTCCGGAGGTTGTTCGTATTACGGGGCTTGACCAGCCCCATCATGAGAAAAGGAAAGAACCTGAGGTTGAGAAACCCACCAAAGCTGCGCAACCTGATGCCCCCGTCCAATCCGTTAAAGTAACTTTTACTACTGGGTTTCTCTATTTCAACTCTATTTCAACTCCTCGACCTTTCCAACATGCTCCAAGACTTGACACTTCAATATTTTGGCTCATTCCACTCGGTTTCTCGCATATTTAAACATCAAGATCTGCGAAACACGATTTGATCAATAGTATGCATATACTAATGAAAAACAAAACTAAATAGAACGAAAACTATACAAACTTTACACGAATAAAAGATGTATTTTGCAATACATCAAGGAGAATAGAACTTATTATGAGGAATCTGTTCCTTTAGACATTGAGGAATTTGCAACGAGACTTGGATACAAACCGGAAGTACCATCAGATTCGGATGCGTCAGCAGATACAAGTGTGTCTTCTGCTGAACAGAATGTAGGTCCCCTATTCGTATGGATCTTTCACAGAATTGTCTTTCCAATCAAGAGTGCGGAATCCTCTTGATCAGAATATTACAGAAACAAGTAGAAACAGACTTTCACAATCAAACGGGTCCTCTATTGATTATCCAAACAAAACGTTTTACAATCAACTCAAGACCCTCACAACCTCACAGCCACTATCTGTGATCTTGACTACAACCCTATTTCGAATTCTCTCTCTCTCTACTTTCTCTCTCTAAAATTCTCTAACCTCAAAAACCCTAATCACAAAACATGTTTATATACCACATGTCTGTGAACTGGGCTTCCTACTGGGCTAGGCCATTTTCCAAGCCCATTACAATAATAAACTCACTAACCAATAAGCTAAGCCCAATACAAAATATCCAAAGACTAAATAATCAAACTATTAAGCTGTTGTCACCGAATATGCACCAACAGACTCCCCCTTGACAATAGCTTCATAGTGTAACTTTGTCTTCAAACATCTTGTGTTCTTTTGGTCTTTGGATAGCGTCAGCTACACAGCTTCTGACATCAACAGACTCCCCCTTAGCTGATGCTTCCAATCTCCAAAACTTTCATTCATTGTAGATCAGTTAACTAGCAATCCTTGGTTAAGCAAGTAAGCTCCAACTCTTCCATATCTCTCTTTCTCTTTCTGCAATGTAGTAGAAGGATCCTACCATGCATCTTCACAAATCTTTACTTCACTCTCAATCTGCACTTTACTTGTATTCTGCACTTCATTTTGATAACTGCATCAATCTGTTTAGCAACACAAGCAAGTATCTCGAAAAACCATTAGTCTTTTTCACATTTAAAGATAAACCCATATTTTATCTTATCATGCAAAAACAACAACCCATCAGTTTAAAATGGAAGTCTTTTTTTAAAAAAATATTTTTGTATTTTTGATATTTTAAGAAAGCAGTAAACTATTTACAAACGCAATAAACACTCTATTTTTGTGAGAATCACCGGTAAGAAGATCATATCAGCACAATCAAACTGTTTCACACTATTAGATAATTCTTTATTTAATTTTTCATGAAAAGCAGTCCAAGACGATTACCAGTATGTTTTTCCTCTTAAACAAAATGCATGAACATTTCAAGTACCATTACCATATGATACGTTAAGGTAATTTTATATCTGATATACTTAGTGTGTCCCACTTCAGGATATACCCCCGCGATCAAGGTATGCACAAAGATTCATCGTAGTAGGTGAGTATACTGATGTCATCCTTTAAGATATCCTGACAGTGCCTAGGTCTGCAAATAATCTGTTTTATCATGTTTTAATTACTTAACAATGAACACCCAAATAAATACTAATCAAATCCTGGAAATATAAACAGCACACACTATCATG